>WNWU01012403.1:51269-82870 GCA_012654045.1 Ptyas mucosa
GGAGCCTTATCAGGGACTGGCCGTGGCAACTCAAAACAACAGCTGTCATTATCTCTCCCGGGCTCGCTGCCAGCTCGTTGTTTATGGATGGTAAATAAACAACTTCTGAATACTCCTGTTCGAGTGTGTGTGCTTGTCTGGGCTTCTGAAGCAGGGAGGGGACAGAACATCATCCCTATGTCAAGTGCTACACAAATGCTCAGGTCTGGGGTGGGTCCTTCTCTTAACGCTGCCTGGCGAGCCTCTACATCAGCCTTTTGGTTCCCTACAGCCACAGGGTCAAGTCCCTTCTGATGTCCTCTGCAATGAATAACAGCTATTTTGGAGGGCCTCATCACAGCCTGGATGAGCCTTTGAATGATGTGACCGTGTTGTATAAATTTTCCACTTGAATCTCTATACCCCCGCTCCTGGTACAGAGCAGCGTGGGCATGTAAAGTAAGGAAAGCATATTTGCTATCCGTCCACACATTCAAGCTCTGTCCTTCCGCCAATTCCAAAGCTCAGAACACCCATAATTCTGCCAGCTGGGCACTGTGGCCAGCTCCCAACGGTCCACACTCTGTAACCCTATCCTGATCTACAATGGCATATCCTGAAACTCTTGTACCATCTTGGATATAACTGGAGCCATCCGTGAACCAATTGAGAGTTGCGTCAGGGATCGGTTGGTCCTTGAGATCAGCTCGACATGAATATTGGGATTCCAGCACATGCAAACAGTTGTGGACAATAGGCTCTTTGTCTATTGGCAGTAGCATTGCCGGGTTTAAGCGGGTTGATATAACCATGTGAACTTGAGGGTTCTCAATCAACATAGCCTGATATTTAAAAAGTCTTTGATTGCTAATCCACAAGTGTCCTTTATTCTCTAGTATGGATTGAAGTGCATGGGGGGGTATGCACATTCACCGGACAAGAAAAGGTCAGTTTATTAGATTCTTGCAATAAGAGGGCTACTTCAGCAAGGACCTTAAGACATTGGGGCCACCCCTGAGCTGGCCCATCAAGCTGTTTAGATAAGTACGCCACTGGGCGTTGCCACGACCCAACTATTTCAGTTAGGACTCCTACTGTTATGTTGATTCTTACATCTACATACAAGTTAAAGGGTTTAGTAAGATCTGGAAGCCCTAAGGCTGGGGCCTCTGTAAGCGCCGTCTTGAGGTCTTTAAATGCTTTAAATGCTTTTTCCTGTTCTCCTTCCCAAATGAATGGCTCTTTTTCTCCTCCCCATGTTGACTTGTAGAGGGGGGCGGCCAAAATAGCAAAGTTAGGGATCCACAGGCGACAAAATCCTGTGACTCCCAGAAAACCCCTAAGGGTCTTACGGTTGACTGGTGGAGCCATTTGGGTAACTGCAGCCTTACATTCCTCCCCTAATGCCCTCTGGCCCTGGGAGATGTAAAATCCCAGATATTTAACTCTTTCCTGTACCAGTTGGGCTTTTGTCTTCGAAACCCTGTACCCTGACTCCCACAACAAGTTTAATAAGGCTTTTGTATTGTCCCAACAATCATCTTCATTAGTTCCAGAAATCAGGACATCATCCACATATTGTAGTAGGGCATCTCCCTTCCTACGGGGGGAGAAATACTGAAGATATCAAGGCCATGCCAAAAAGTGTTGGGGAGTTCTTGAATCCCTGGGGCAGTCTTGTCCACGTACAGTATATTGAGTTTGTCTGTCCGTCTTCGGATCCTCCCACTCAAAAGCAAACAGTGGCTGACTACTGGAGTGAATGGGTATTGTAAAGAATGCATCTTTCAAGTCCAGAACAGAGAACCATTTTGCGTCTGCCGGTATCGTACTAAGCAAAATGTATGGATTTGGCATGACTGGGTGTAAGGTTACCGTAGCCTGGTTTATGAGGTGTAAATCCTGCACCGGGCGGTACGTGCCATCTGGTTTCTTTACAGGCAAAATAGGGGTGTTCCAAGGTGACTGTATCGGGTGTAAAATATGGGCCTTCAGGTATTTTGTGATGAGCTTCTGTATGGCTTTGGTAGCTGCCGGGGTATAATACCTTTGTTTAACCCAAACAGGGCAGGCACCTGGCTTCACATCAACCACCACAGGGGGCTGGAACCTCGCATATCCAGGAGGGTTATCTTCCGCCCATACCCCAGGGACATCAAATTCTTGCCATCTATCAAGTTCTTGTGGTCCTCTTACAGTATGACCATCAGACGCCACGTACTGTCGGGGTGGTGATTTAGGGTCAATCTACTGCCGTTGGGTGTGAATGTGACCGTTGCCCTCAATTTAGTCAATATATCTCTTCCTAACAGCAGTATCGGGCATTCGGGCATATATAAAAACAATGGCTATGGATAGTATTCCCCAATTGACACAGGGTGGGTTGCAGAATAGGCCTCCCTATTACTGTCCCTGACACCCCTTGGACTCGTACTTGGTGTCCCGAGGGAGGAGCTACCAGTTTATTAATTACTGAACAACTCGCCCCCGTATCCAACAAAAAGGTCGTGTTTGCCTGTCCCACCTTTATTAAAACCAGGAGCTCGGGGGGTGGGTCCTCTAAGCCCGGTCCCCGTCAATCTGTCCAGTCCATCTCCGCCAGTCCAATCAGTTCTCCTGTACCAGAGGGATGCCTTCCCTGTCCTCTTAACCCATAACTTTCTCTTCCTCTTCCTCTAAATCCTCCTCCTCTCGGGGCTGGTGGGGGTAACGGCCTACCCTGTCCTCTCCCTCGACCCTGGGACCCCAGTCGCCGTGGGCATTCTTGCTGCCAGTGTCCCTCTTCCTTACATAGGGCACACTGGTTGGGTCCAAGTGACACTCCTCCCAATGCGGCAGCTAACAACTCCACCTTTCTCTGCATCCTTCCCTCTCTCTCTTCCCTCTCTCTTTTTTCCCTATTTGCAAACACTTTCCTAGCAATTTCTACCAACTGACTGGTATTCATTCCCAACGCCCCTTCCTGTTTTTGCAACTTCCGCCTAATATCCTCTGCACTCTGAGCAATAAACTTTTCATTTAACATAGCCAGATTCTGAGGGTCCCTTATGTCAATTTGGGCATACTGTTTGTATGCCTCAATCAATCGTTCCAAAAAACTTTCTGGGCTCTCATCGGGTTTCTGAAGTACAGTTGTGGACTTTGAAAAATTAACGGGGGGCTTTCCTGCTCGGTGTAGCGCTTCAATGGCCAATGCACGAAACTCCACCAACTGGGTCCTGTGGTTGGCATTGTTAGGGTCCCATTGTGGGTCATCTTCCGCTGCCCTATTTCTTCTTTCATTTGCGTGGGCTTGGGTGTTGTCAGGAAATCTCTCCATTAAGATTTTGTCTCTGGCCGACCTCCATTTCTCTCTATCTTCTGGGCTTAGGAGGGTCCCCAACAATTGGTGGATGTCATTCCACGTGGGGAGGTGGGTTTGCATAATCGTCTGGACCAAATCTACAACCTCCCTTGGCTTCTGACTAAAAGGTCCATAATGCTGTTTCCAATTCAATGAATCAGTGGTGGTAAAAGGAGTGTATTGACACATAGAGACAATTTGTGTCTGGCCTTGCCCATTAAGGGTTTGTTGGCTAATCTGTCTCAAAGGAGCTACCAGAGCAGACCTTTTCTCACTACTTCTGGTTCTCCGAGCCACAGGGGTTTCAGTATCTGGGTCTGAATCCGCATCAAATTTTTCCTTGTCTAGTTTAGGTTTATCTTGCCATTTAAAACGTGCTGACCAACTTTCTGGCTGAATTGCCACTGTCTCTACTCGGACTGGAGGAGGTAGAGAAGGGTATCGTGGCACATATGGAGGGGGCCGGGTATCCTCCTCCATCCCATCAGCCAATACAAGCTTTGTTTCCTCCGGCATTTGACATGGTGATTTCTTCTTTCGGGTCCCTTCCAACGTATGGCTCACACAGATTCGCATCCATTCTGCCTTACACTTCCTCAACCATTCTGGTCTCTCCTGCACAGCTATCTGCCACTGGTCTATATATGGGTATTGATCTGGGTGTCCACTATCTGGATTGGTAACTATCTGGTGTACTAGGTTTATTATCTGGAGATCCAAAGTTCCCGCAGGGGGCCACCCTACACCGAAGGTGGGCCATTCACTTTCGCAGAACTTCCGCAAGGAGTTCTTATCAGCCCTCGGGTCCCCATAATCTCCACTAAAAGCCTTCTGAAAATTGTCTAACATACATTGAAGTGGCATCCTGGGGTCACTACTTTTTCCTCCCATTCCTAACACACTACCAGTGACCTGGGGTGCTGGAACTCAACGGTCACCTTCAGGAACTGCACTGGTTTAACCACCCACACAACCTAACACGGACTTCTTTAGGAACGACGTCCCGAGTCCAGGGCAGTGATCAGGCACCCACTTCTACTCTTAAATGGAGTAGGTAACCAGCACTATTATATACTCGCCTGCCGGCAGGTCTTCTCCCTCCTTGTCCTGGCCAGGATTTGTTCAGACTTCCTTTCCCTTTTCTCACAAAGGGTCCTTGGACTGACTAGGTGTGCCCTTGTCGGCAGGTGGCTCCCCGTCCCGTTCCTCTGAAGCAAATGACTTCATGGCGCCTTGAGGTACCCGGGGAGGAGATCCCTCCACCGCCATGGGGTCCTGGTCATCCTGAGTGAAAAATCACCTGGCAGTCCCGGCGGAGTCGCCAGAAAATGAGACCACGCCAGCTCTTTGTCAAAGGGAAAGATTTATTGTGCAAGGTTCAGTAGCGATAGCTCGAGCAAAGTCTGAACCCCGAAGGGCTATTACACACAAGTTTATATACTTTTTCAAATTCAAATATACAATCGGGATATTTATTGCATGATTACCACATAAGAATACATCATACCAGTTTCCTTGTTACTGCCTGGGAAGTGGATGAGGTGATCAATCTTACGCCACATCATCAACCCAGGTAGTTACGGTCACCTTGGTTTTGTTCTCATTGTTCCTTTTAATTAATGATATAAGTAATAACATGGAGCTATTCAGGGGTGAAATTCCTCATTTTTCTATTTTAATATGGTGGGCTCCCCCATCCTTCTAACAATTTTCCTAGTGGACTCTGGGTTCAATTTTTAATTTGGTTTTTTTACAAATTTTCTTAACACATTTCCCCTGGGATCCCTTTATTTATTTATTTATTTATTTATTTATTTTATTAAATTTATATACCGCCCTTCTCCCCGAGGGGACTCAGGGCGGTGAACAGCCATAAATAAAAAACATATATACAAAATTTAAAAGCCAAATAAAACCGAATTAAACATTGGCCCCAATATTTAAAATCCCAATTTACAATATTAAAACCCCAAATTAAAATATTACAATTTAAAATTTCTAAATTATTTTACAACAGAAGGGGAAAAGGGAAGAATTAGGCCAGGCCCGCTTGGTGGAACAGGAAAGTTTTTAACTCATGGCGGAAGGCACGAAGATCCGGGATCCTCCGTAACTCTGGGGGGAGCTCGTTCCAGATAGTGGGTGCCCCCACAGAGAAGGCTCTCCCCCTGGGGGCCGCCAGCCGACATTGTTTGGCCGATGGCACCCGGAGGAGCCCCTCTCTATGGGAACGTACCGGTCGGTGGGAGGCTATTGGTGGTAGTAGGCGGTCCCGTAAGTACCCAGGTCCTAAGCCATGGAGCGCTTTAAAGGTGGTAACCAACACCTTGAAGTGCACCCGGAAGACCACCGGGAGCCAGTGCAGCTCGCGCAGGAGAGGAGTAACATGGGAGCGCCACGTCGCTCCCATCACCACCCGCGCGGCCGCACTCTGTGCCAGTTGGAGCCTCCGGGTGCTCCTCAAGGGGAGCCCCATGTAGAGAGCATTACAATAGTCCAGGCGAGAGGTGACAAGGGCGTGAGTGACCGTGTGTAACGAGTCCCGATCCAGAAAGGGACGCAACTGGCGGATCAGGCGAACCTGATGAAAAATCCTCCCGGTCACGGCCATCAGATGCTCCTCAAAAGACAGACGTGAATCCAGGAGGACGCCCAAGTTGCGCGCCCTCTCTGCCGGGGCCAATGATTCACCCCCGATAGTCAGCGATGGTACCAGCTGACTATATCGGGACGTCGGGAACCACAGCCACTCGGTCTTGGATGGGTTGAGTCTGAGCCTGTTCCTCCCCATCCAGATCCGCACGGCCTCCAGACACCAGGACATCACTTCAAGGGCATCGTTGGGGTGGTCTGGGGTGGAGATGTACAGCTGGGTGTCGTCAGCGTACTGGTGATATCTCACCCCAAAACCACGGATGATCTCACCCAGCGGCTTCACATAAATGTTGAACAGGAGGGGCGAGAGGACCGACCCCTGAGGCACCCCACATATAAGGGGTCTCGGAGTCGACCTCTGCCCCCTTGTCAACACCGACTGCGACCGGTCGGAGAGAAAGGAGGAGAACCACCGTAACACAGTGCCTCCCACCCCTAGCTCTTCCAACCAGTGCAGCATAATACCATGGTCGATGGTATCAAAAGCCGCTGAGAGATCTAACAGGACCAGGACAGAAGAACAACCCCTGTCCCGGGCCCTCCAGAGATCATCAACCAACGCGACCAATGCCGTTTCCGTGCTGTACCCGGGTCTGAAACCCGACTGGAATGGATCCAGATACGTCGTTTCATCCAGGTACCGGGGAGGCTGTTGCGCAACCACACTCTCAACAACCTTCGCCAAAAAGCGAAGGTTGGAGACCAGACGATAATTTACCAACATTGCCGGGTCCTTTGAATTACCCATGTTGGTTACCAGACCCAAGTTATCCTTACCAACTTGTTCTACAGCACTCTGCCCTTTACCACAATCGTATTGACTGCTAGGGACGTCTCATTCACACACAACACACACAAGTCTCAGATTCTCGCAGTCTTGCCCAACCTCCAACTGCCTAGGTGTATTCTTATTTCACCAGGATTACTTACCTAGGTTTGTGCACAAATTTGCCCAGTCTGTTTCTGGCAATTCCTTCCCAATCCCCTTCTCTTTCTGTTCTCACCAACCTCTATTTTAATCCGTGGGCCCAGGCCCCTCCCCACACTCCCGAACTGCAGACACGATTGTGGACCATTGAAATCAACGGGGCATGCTGTCCTCAACCGACTCAGCCATCCGGGGGCCACGGAACAGAGTCCTTGAGCCCCACATTGGGCGCCAATTTGTTGGAAATGATTCCACACAACAAAAAAAACTTGGATTGGTAAGAAAAGAAGTTTATTTACCCAAAATAAAATTTAAAAAAGCAGTTTGCAAATTGCGGTGGGATCTCGGCTAGAAGCTTCAACAGGAAGTTCTAATCCAAAAGCCACACCCCTGAATTCAAAAGCAAGACATTTTATACACCTTGTGATGCCCCATTCCTTCCCCTTTGGTCCCATTGGATAGGTCTTCCGGGGTTACAACTAATCCGAGGTGCCTATTAAGAATACATTAACCCCCTTCCCGCCCTTGTTTGTTTTACATGCTATTATCATCCAAATTTCCTAGCCATGTGCTGTTTTAGCATGACTACTTCCTAACGGTTGGTAATACAAAGGATTTTATTTTTGAATTTCATTGTTTCCTACAGTGGGACACTGCAACCATCATAAATATGAGTCAGCTGCCAAGCATCTGAATTTTGATCACATGCTCATGGGGATGCTGCAAGAATTGTAAGTGTGGAAAACAGTCATAAATCACTTTTTTCAGTGTCATTACAATTTTGAATGGTCAACTAAACAAAGTGTTGTACGTCGAGGACTACCTACATAGCCAGATGCAAAATAAGGTAGGAGGAAAGAGAGATTTCAGGTCTGGGCTCTGCAACTTCCCCTTGTGCTTTGATAGGGTTCACCAATGTTAATATCAGCACCAAGTACAGGCAGTCCTCAATTTACAACCATTCATTTAGTGACCATTGGAAGTTACAACAACACTGAAAAAAAGGCTTATGACCGGTTTTCTCACTTACAAGAGTTGCAGCACATGATCAAAATTCATGCACTTGGCAACTAGCATGTATTTATGACACTTGCAAGATCAAAAAAAAAACCTCTGATGATCCTGCAGCTCAACTGGGCATGGGGGGGGTGCAGGGATTTTTGCTACCGGTTCTCCAAACCACCCGCCGCCATCGCTACCGGATCGCGTGATCCGGTCCGAACCGGGAGCATTTCACCCCTGGTTGAGTGGCGCATTTGCAGTTTTGAAATTCATGATGTGTTCTTTGCTTTATACAGTATCTGCCTGATTCACTCTATATTGTCAGGCACAAGAAATCAGGAAACAAGGCAGTTCAAATGAATGCAGGTTTATTGCATAATTACTCTCTACAAGAATCTGAACTACTAATGGTCAAAGCAAATTGGCGAGGTAGATAAGAGTAAACGGAATTCAAGGAATTCAACAGACTTTAGATCTCTTGTGGGCAATGTAAGGTCCAAAATGTACTCAAGTCATCAAAGTGCCAAAGAGAGACTTAAGCAGAGGCTTGGAAAAAGTAACAGCTTTTATTTTGCAAAAGAAAATAGCTGGGTGTACAGTTCCACAGCATACAGCCAGCAAGCATGCAAGGAAGAGCCACACCTGGGTAGAGTGTGGCGAACATCTTATACACTCATGTAGCCAATCAGAGACAAAAGTTTGTTACCTATCCATCAAGCATTCTTTGTCCATGCCCCATCCATGCCTTTCTTATCTATAGAGTATTCCTTGTAGGCTTGTGCATTCATTCTTCCTTATATCTTTTGACTTCATCTTGGGCAGCTGTGTGTTATGCACTTCTTATCTATTGAGCAAAGCTGTGCCTGACATCAGTGTAGAAGCAATAAACAGAAGCGAGAAAGCAGGGAGCAAGATAGCAGGAGTTAAACGAAGACTAATTTGTAATCAATATATATATATATATATATATATATATATATATATATATATATATAAGAGACGATAGACATCACGATCTCCAGAACATTTGAAAGTTTAAATTTTTTTATTTTAAAACTTATACTAAGCTTTCGTTGGTCCCTACCGACTTCGTCAGAGTGTAAAATCACCATTGAGGATCTGCTTGCTTTTATGTAATGCTAAACAATTTAGTCATTGCGCGCGTAACAAGGCCACACCCTTGCGTTCTCCCTGTAATTAACTTTTTTCTGCCTTAGTCATGCTAACAGATGATGATGCACTTCCCCCTGCCTCCTTCCTCATTGTGTATTGCCTCTTTCTCTCCCTAGGGGGTAACACAGGTTTATCAGGCATTGTTTGATTGGCACTTGGGTGAAGAGGGATATGACATCGAAGCTCACGAGTAGGTTGCTGGGCTGTAAGTTTTGTTTCTTTATGATCTCTATGAACTGGAATGAGTTTTTTTACGTGTGAGGTGATGGATTCTGCATAGGGCTGGAGTTGTTTGGCAAGAAATTTGGCAAGATTCTGTAGAGGTGAGCCTATGGAGCTGACTATGGGTCTAAGTGGGGTTCCTTCTTTGTGTATCTTGGGGAGACCATAGAGCTTAGGGCATCTGGATGATTTCTCTCTGGGAATGATTCTTTGCTGGATCTCTTCGCTGATGGGGGAGGCTTTTATTTTGGATCTAGTGGTTTTTTCCAAGTAGGTGGTGGGATCTGTGTTTAGGGGTTTGTATGTGGAGTCTTGGAGTAGGTTGGTTAATTTGGTTAATTTGGTTCGACTTCGTCGAAACGTCGCCAAGACACTTCCAATTTTACGTGGGAGAAAACTCAAATAACCAAAGACCTACACACACACACACACACACATATATAACTATACTATTTTGTAATAACTATATAACTATATCCAGTAGTGGGTTCCACTTACCTTCACTACCAGTTTGGAATTGGGAGCGCACGCGTGTGCACGCTCACTTTGCTCGCACGCTGGCAGGTGGGCAGAGCCGGGGCGAGCTGGTAGAAACCCACCACTGACTATATCCGTTCAGCACAAAGGGACTTGAGACTGATAACGCACTTGATTCCTCCCTCCAGCCCAGCCTGATCATCTCCTACATGTACAGGTAGTCCTCGACCTAAGACTACAATTGAGCCCAGAATTTATGTTGCTAAGTGAGAGATGTGTTAAGTGAGTTTTGCCCCATTTTAAACCTTTCTTGCCACATTTGTTAAGTGAATTACTGCATTTGTTAAATTAGTAAAATGGTTGTTAAGTGAAATTGGCTTCCCCATTGACTTTGCTTGTCAGACGGTTGCAAAAGATGATTACATGACCCTGGGACACTGCAACTGTCATAAATATGAACCAATTGTCAAGAATCCAAATGTAAATTACATGACCATGGGGATGCTGCAATGATCTTAAGCAGTGGTGGAATTCAAATTATGTAACAATCAGTTCTCTGCCCTAATGACCGGCTGGGTAGGCGTGGCTGGGTGGTCATGTGACTGGGTGGTCATGGCCAACTCAATGTCACTCACATCGAGGGGCACCTCGCCTCACCCAGCTTCTCCTCACCACGCCCAGCCCCGCCCCTCCCAGCCACCCCTTTTCACGCCCGGCCTCGCCTCGCCTCCCGGCCACTCGCCTCAAAGGCCTCAATGTATCTATAGTGCTGTAAAAATGATGTTCACCTTTTTTCAACTTTATTATCTTCATACTATAGATGTACTTTCATGGCCCGTTGAAAGGAGGAAATGGCTCACATGCTTTGCCCAAGAGTGTGATAGGCAGCTCACAAAACAGGCTTTTGAGGGGCTGCCACAAAGAAGGGGGGGCAATATATTTTCCAAAGCAGCAGAAGGCCAAACAAGAAACAATGGATGGAAACTGAACAAAGAGAGAAGCAACCTAAAACTAAGGAGAAACTTCCTGACAGTGAGAACAATTAACCAGTGGAACTGCTTGTCTCCAGAAGTTCTGGGTGCTTGATCACTGGAGGTTTTTAAGAAAAGACTGGACAGCCATTTCTCTGAAATGGTATAGGGTCCCCCCTAAAGTCCCTTCTAAGTGTTATTCTGTTATTCTGACGTCTTTCCCAGGCCCTCCACTCAGATTTTGGCATCCTCAGTTTTTCTGCCTGAGCAGGGGGTTGGACTAGAAGACCTCCAAAATCCCTTTCAACTCTGTTATTCTGTTATTCCTGAGCTAAATATGCTAAGACCCTCATTGGGACCCTATCTCTTTTGCTCCCTCTGGACTAATGAGTTAAAGAGCTGCCTCTAGTCTAACATTCAGTTTAATAGATTTTTAGAAACCTGCAGTTAAAAGTTCTTCATGTCACCTTACCCTGAAGACCCTATTTCATTTGGAATTTAATCCCAAACTGATTGCCCTTTTCGCATTTCTCTTGACACTTCTCCAAAATGCACCCCCAAGAAGCCACATTTCTCTCTCTCTCTTATACACACACACACACACTCAATTTAAACAAATCCCCTTGTCTTGGAGCCTTTAGAATCATAGACTAGAAGGTACCTTGGAGATCTTCTAGTTCAACCTTCTGCTCAAGGCAGAAGACCTCATACATACTTGCGGGTTTGCAGTCATCCCGGCTTTGGCTGCAAGAACTGCAGGCAGCCTTCCTGGCCACACACTCTCTCCTCCCCCAAAAGAAAGCACCTGGTCTGGGCACACAGCCCTCCCCCGCTGTTGGTCTTACCTGCTCAGGCCAGGCGAGGAGTGGCTGGGAGGGGAGGGGCAACAGGCCGGGTGTGGCAAGGCATGCTATTCCGCCAGTTCACTGAACTGAACAAAAAGTGAGCTACCGTTTTGATTGAACTGGTGAGAACCAGCTGAATCACACCACTGGTCATAATCGTGAAAAACAGTCATAAGTCACTTTTTTCAGTGCCATTGTAACTTCTGGAATCCAAATCTGGAGAGTATACAGGTAGCCCTCGACTTATGACCACAATTTACTCCAAAATTTATGTTGCTAAGTGAGACAGTTAAATAAGTTTTGCCCCATTTTACCACTTTGCTTGCCACAGTTGTTAAGTGAATCATTGCAGTTGTTAAGTTAGTAACCCAGTTGTTAAGTGAATCTGGTTTCCCCATTGACTTTCCTTGTCAGAAGGTCACAAAAGGTGATCACATGACCCCAGGACACTGCAACCGTCATAAATATGAACTAGTTGCCTAGTATCTGATTTGATCATGTGACCATGGGAATGCTGCAATGGTTGTAAGTGTGAAAAACAGTCATAAGTCAGGTTTTTTAGTGCCGTTGTACGTTTAAATAGTCACTAAATGAACTGTTGTAAGTCAAGGACTATCTTTAACATGTAACACAATTCATCAGCCAGTGCACATTTTATTTCAGTTTCACCAATCCTTTGAAAGCATATTTGTTTTTTGTTTTTCATTTTAATCTCCCTTTGCAGCCTGTATCAAGATCAACAAAGATTTTTTTTAAAAAAAATTTCAAACACTGGAGCAGTTGCTCCATTATGCAGATTTCACCCTCCATCTCTGGGGACGCTTACCTCATCCTCTTTTTTCCCCCAGAATTCCCTGAGGTGTGTTCTGCATCTTGCAGATAAGGAGGATTTTTCTCTAGCTTTCAAACCAGAAGCTTCTGTTTACTCAAAGAATCTCTCTATTCTCCTTAGGGATTCTTGCAGATGTATTTTAGATCTTCCCTGATCCAAACTCAGGCTATCCTGAAGCATTAATGCTATTATTTCAGCATGTTAATATGTTTGGGTAAAGACTGTTGAGGAATTCGCAGAGCAACCCTTGAGTAGCAAGGGTGTGCACATGAAAGCGACTGAGAGCAGTTGCGAATAATCACAGCCAACACACAGATACACTGAGTTGTGTTTACTTTTAGGAAATAGCAATAAGGCACAGTCCAATAAACAGTCCAGGTCATACACAGACCAGTCCAGGTCATACACATACACGGGAGTTCATGGCTTCCATGACGGCCATGGACCTGACCCAGTTAGTTCATGGCCCTACTCACGGGGGAGGACACACTCTGGACTTGATTTTTGTCTCTGGCCAGTGGTTGAGTGGTCTGGTTATAGGGGATATAGACAAGAAACCCTTGTCATGGTCTGACCACGTACTCCTTCGCCTAGCTCTTCGAACCGCTACACCCCGCCACAGGGAGGTGGACCCAATTAGATGGATCCGCCCCAGGCGCCTGATGGATCCTGATAGGTTCCAGATGGAGCTTGGGCCATTTCCTGAGGATCTGGCACATGGCTCAGCCGAGGACCTGGCAGCCGCCTGGGATTGGGCGGCTGGTGGAGCCTTGGACTGAGTCGTGCCTTTGCGGCCTCTGACCCGGTGCTGATCCTGCGCGGCCCCTTGGTTTACCGAGGAGCTGAGGGAAATGAAGCGCTGGAAAAGACGCTTGGAGAGCGGTTGGAGGGCTAGTCTCACTGAATCTGATCGAACAGTGGTAAGGTCGCATATTAGGACCTACCTAGTGGCGATAAAGGCGGCAAAGTTTAATTACTTTTCCACCTCTATTGCGTCATCAGGGAATCGTCCAGCCGCCCTGTTTAGGGTGACCCGCTCCCTGCTCCATCTGGGAGTGCGGGAGGATCCCTTGGAAGGCAGGGCGGAGGATTTTGGACAATACCTGTATGACAAAATCGCTCAGATCTGGGGGGATTTGGACTCCGACTGGGTAGATCAAGGCAGGGTGACAAGTAATAGTCTTGAGAATATTATCTGGGGAGAGTTTGACTCTGTGACCCCCGATGATGTGGACAGGATTTTGGGGAGACTTAGTGCGGCCACAAGTTTACTGGACCCGTGTCCCTCCTGGTTGGTACTGGCTTCCCGGGAGGTTACACGAGGCTGGCTCCAGGGTGTTATCAACGCTTCATTGAGTGAGGGCCACTTTCCCGCTGCCTTGAAAGAGGCGGTGGTGAGGCCCCTCCTCAAGAAGCCATCCCTGGATCCGGCAATATTGGCTAACTATCGTCCTGTCTCCAACCTTCGCTTTATGGCGAAGGTTGTTGAGAGTGTGGTCGCGCAACAGTTTCCACAATTCCTGGAGGAAACATCTTATCTAGATCCATTCCAGTCAGGTTTCAGGTCTGGGCACAGCACGGAAACAGCATTGGTCGCGTTGGTTGATGATCTCTGGAGGGCTCGGGACAGGGGGTGCTCCTCTGTTCTGGTCCTGTTAGATCTCTCAGCGGCTTTTGATACCATCGACCATGGTATCATGCTGCATCGGTTGGAAGAGTTGGGGGTGGGAGGCATCATGTTACGGTGGTTCTCCTCCTTCCTCTCTGACTGGTCGCAGTTTGTGTTGGCAGGGGGGCAGAGGTCGACCTCGAGGCCTCTTATCTGTGGAGTGCCGCAGGGATCGGTCCTCTCGCCCCTTTTGTTCAACATTTATGTGAAGCCGCTGGGTGAGATCATCCGTGGTTTTGGGGTGAGATACCATCAGTACGCTGATGACACACAGCTGTACATCTCCACCCCAGACCACCCCAACGATGCCCTTGAAGTGATGTCCCAGTGCCTGGAGGCTGTGCGGATCTGGATGGGGAAGAACAGGCTCAAGCTCAACCCTTCTGTTGTGGCTCCGACCCCCCGAGCCCATCGTATTGGAGGAAGAAGGCTCCGAACATGAAGGAGAGGAGCCGGCCAGGCCTCCCTCCCCCGGCCCCTCCTCTCTGACAATTCCTCAGGTGTCGGCCGAAGGAGAGGAGATTGGCCAGGAGCCAGGTGTCTCCGATCGGTCGGAGAGTGATGAGGGAGACAAGTTGTGGCTGGACCCACGTCAGCGTCGGCGTGCTAAACGATCACAGCAGAAGAGGAGGCGTGCCAGGGATTAAGCTGAGTCACTGGACCACACCCCACAGGCTATATAAAGGAGGGGTGTGGCCGTTTAGATTCTGTGACGGACAAAGTTAATTCTTGCAAGCTTCTTTGGTGCAAAGCCTCAGTCTGCTGAAGGATTGTGAATTGGACTGTTTTTTCCCAGCCGGTGTGTACTCCATTTGTTATCTGGTGGAGGAACACCCCCCTTCTTGTTATAGTAAAGAACTTGGCAGCCGGTTCCTGTAGAGCTGTCAAGCCTCTGATAACGGAACGCTTGTGTGTGCCAATTATTTAACCCTCAACTGTCTGTGTGGGTTTGTGCGTGTGGAGGACGGGGACAGAACATCTTCCAAGACTGAGTGGCTGTGGCTCCCGGCATCCCGATATAGTCAGTTGACTCCATCACTGACTATTGGGGGCGAGTCTTTGGCCCCCACAGAAAGGGCTCGCAATCTGGGAGTCCTCCTGGATAGGCAGCTGTCCTTGGAGGATCATCTGACGGCTGTGACCAGGGGGACCTTTTGTCAGGTTCGCCTGATTCGCCAGTTGTGGCCCTTTCTTGATCAGGATTCCCTGTGCACAGTCACTCACGCCCTTGTCACCTCTCGCCTTGACTACTGCAACGCTCTCTACATGGGGCTCCCCTTGAAGAGCACCCGGAGGCTCCAACTGGTCCAGAATGCGGCCACGCGGGTAGTGACGGGAGCAACATGGCGCTCCCATGTAACGCCGCTCCTGCGCGAGCTGCACTGGCTCCCGGTGGTCTTCCGGGTGCACTTCAAGGTGTTGGTCATTACCTTTAAAGCGCTCCATGGCATAGGACCTAGATATCTTCGAGACCGCCTGCTGCTACTGACGGCCTCCCTTCAACCTGTGCACTCCCACAGAGAGGGCCTCCTTGGGGTGCCATCAGCCAAACAATAGGCTGGTGACCCCCAGGGGGAGGGCATTCTCTGTGGGGGTACCTACCCTCTGGAATCAGCTGCCCCCAGAGATAAGGAGAATCCAAGACCTCAGTGCCTTCCGCCGTGCCCTTAAAACTTTCTTGTTTCAGCAAGCCAGCCTGGCTTAGGAAGTAATTTTAGACGTTTTTACATTGGTTTGTTATTTTTAAAATTGGAGCCAAATTTATATGTATTTTTAATTCTTAGTATTTGTATTGTATGTTTTTAATTCTGGCTGTTCACTGCCCTGAGTCCTCAGGGAGAAGGGCGGTATATAAATTGAAAAATAAATAAATAAATAAATAAAGATAGTAAAACAATAGTCCAGGGATATTCCAATAACAAAGTCTTCTTACCAGTCGTTGTAGTCATACACAATAAACAGTCGGGCTTCAGGCCTGGGTACAGCACGGAAACAGCATTGGTCACATTGGTTGATGATCTCTGGAGGGCTCGCGAAAGGGGTTGCTCCTCTGTCCTGGTCCTATTAGACCTCTCAGCGGCTTTTGATACCATTGACCATGGTATTATGCTGCACTGGTTGGAAGAGTTAGGGGTGGGGGGCACCGTGTTGTGGTGGTTCTCCTCCTTCCTTTCCGACCGGTCACAGTCTGTGTTGGCAGGGGGGCAGAGGTCGACCCCGAGGCCCCTTGTATGTGGGGTGCCACAGGGGTCGGTCCTCTTGCCCCTTCTGTTCAACATTTATGTGAAGCCACTGGGTGAGATCATCTGTGGTTTCGGGGTGAAGTACCATCAGTACGCTGATGACACTCAGCTGTACATCTCCACCCTGGATCACCCTGGATCATAAAGCGTTCTTTAAGCACGCTTAAATGTCAGTTTGGTTGGATGTTGTTTGTCCACAGACACTGTCCAGCCGGTGTCCGCTGCTGCCTTAACTCGTGTCCAATGGATCCATGATTTTGATTCTGCAATCTTAATAGCAAGTGGAGAAGTCATAATAACAATAAAAGGTCCTTTCCATCTTCCCTCTAGTGGCTCTTTCTTCCAGTGTTTGACCCACACTTGATCCCCTGGTTTAAATGAGTGACAATGGGTTACTAGTCTAGGGGGTACCTGTTCCATCACATATCGTTGGAGCCTCTCTACTTGTTTATTAAGTTCTTGTACCATTTCCACATTCCAAACCCCCCCTTTATGCCCCAAATCAGGCCACCCAGCCAGGTTTTTCCGTAATAACCCCGGTGGACGTCCAAACATCAGTTCGTACGGTGTCAGTTTGTGTTGGCCCCTAGGTGAATTTCTAATTGCATACAAGACCAACGGTAAAGCATCCGGCCACTTTAAATGACTATCTATACAAATCTTGGTTATTCTTTCTTTTAATGTCCTGTTCATTCTTTCTGCACAAATTCCACTCTCTGGATGGAAAGAACTGTGAAACCTCCATTTGCTTCCCACCGCCATAGCTATCGCTTGATTCATCTGATGGATAAACTCAGGACCATTATCCGAGGATATATAACTGGGAATTCCAAACCTAGGGATTATTTCTTTAAGTAATAACCTGGCTACTTCCCGGGCTTGCTTGGTTTTAGTGGGATATGCTTCAGGCCACCCAGTATACATATCTACTATTACTAACATAGCCTTAAACAGCCCACATCTAGGCATATCAGTAAAATTGATCATTACATATTCCATAGGAATGTAAGACCGTGGTATTACACCAGGGGGCAGTAGTGGTCCTTGTCTTGGATTAACCTTGGCACAGGTAACGCATCTTGCAACTGTTCCTGCAACGACACCCGCCAGTCCATTGATATAATAATCCCTTCCTAAGGCTTGCTCCAATGCTGTCTTTCCCATATGTGTGGTTTCATGGGCTAGCTTTGCTAATGTCCAAACTATCGAAGAAGGTACAAAAATCCTTCTATCTGGTAACACATACCACCCATCTTCAATTTGAGCTTTTAAATCTGTCACTGCCTTCACACTTTCCTGCTGTGAGTATGTTGGTTTGAGTTCGGGGGGCAAATCCATGGCTATACAAATAGTTAGATCTGGCAGTGGCTCATTTCGCTTTGCCGCCTCCCTCGCTTCTATCTCGGCTGCTCTATTCCCCAAGGCCACCTTATCATCACCCCTTTGGTGTCCCTTACAATGCATCACTGCCACCGCCTTTGGATTGTTGACAGCCTCAATTAGGCGACTGATGAGATGTCCATGTAATATGTATTTACCTGCCGAATCTCTAAACCCCCTCTCCTTGTATACTGCCCCATGTGCATGCAATGTGAGAAATGCATATTTACTATCTGTCCACACATTTAATGTTTTTCCCTTGGCCCTCTCTAGAGCCCTTAACAATGCCCATAGTTCAGCCACCTGTGCACTATGTCCGCCTCCTAGAGGGCCACTCTCCACCACTTTATCTTCATCCACAATAGCATATCCTGATACTCGCCTCCCATCTATAACATAACTTGACCCATCTGTGTACCAATTAAACTGTGCATTCGGCAATGGAATATCCGTCAGATCCGGTCGGGTAGAGTAAACCTTCTCCAATACTTGTAAGCAATCATGTTCAGACACAGTCTCTGTTGGTAACAAAGTTGCAGGATTTAATCGGTTGGACACCACCAGATGCACTTGTGGATTATCAATCATAATTGCCTGATATTTTGCCAACCTTTGTCCACTGATCCACAAATGCCCTTTGCTATTCAACACAGACTGCACCGCATGCGGAGAATGCACAGTGATGGGACAAGAAAAAGTCAGTTTATTACAATCCTGAATCAATTCTGCAATTGCCGCCAGCACCTTCAAACAATGGGGCCAGCCTTTGGCCACTCCATCCAATTGTTTTGAAAAATAGGCTACAGGTTGTTGCCAACTTCCCAAGGGCTGGGTAAGAACCCCCAAAGCAATATTTCTACTAGTATCTACGTACAAGTTAAAAGTTTTTCTTAAATTTGGTAAGGCTAAAGCTGGAGCCTGTGTCAATGCAAGTTTTATATCTTTAAAAGCCTTTTTCTGTTCTCCTCCCCACTCAAGGGGTTCTGTATTGGCTCCTTTGGTGGCTTCATATAAGGGCGCTGCCATCAGAGCAAAATTAGGAACCCAGATATGGCAAAAGCTGGCTAATCCTAGAAAGCTTCTCAGTTGTCTTTTTGTTCGGGGCTCCGCTAGCATCAGGACTGCCTGTTTCCGCTCTGGTCCTAAAGCTCGACAACCCTTCTCAATGTCGTATCCCAAGTATCTAACTTGCCTCTTTACCAATTGTGCCTTCTTTTTTGATACCCTATAACCACATTCTAATAACAAATCTAACAACATCTTAGTATTGTCCCAACATAAATCCTCTGTCTGTCCTGTAATCAAAACATCATCCACATATTGCAATATTGTGTCACCCGGCTGTCGAGGCACATAATACTGTAAATCCCTAGCTAACGCTGCACCGAACAACGTAGGGGAGTTTTTAAATCCCTGGGGCAGCCGAGTCCATGTATATTGCCTTTTTGTTCCTGTTTGAGGATCCTCCCACTCAAAGGCAAACAATGGCTGGCTCACAGGATGTATGGGGATTGTAAAAAATGCATCCTTTAAATCAATGACTGAAAACCACTCAGCGCGAGGGGGGATTAAACTTAACAGGGTATATGGATTTGACACGGCTGGGTGTAAGGTTACCGTCAGGCGGTTCACCGGACGTAAGTCCTGGGCCGGGCGGTAAGACCCATCTGACTTTTTAATGGGGATGATGGGGGTATTCCATGGAGACTGAATAGGTACCAAAACCCCTGCTTCCAAATAGTTCTGAATATTTTCATATATGGCACATATCGCTTCCCATGAAACAGGACGCTGCCTTATACTCACGGGGAATGCCCCAGGTTTTAAATCAACCACCACAGGAGGGTGGTGGGCTGCAAAACCCGGTGGGTTAGCCTCTGCCCACAATCCTGGCACCTCAAATAGCTTCCATTTCTCATCTGTCTCTTTCCCTTCAACCTGTCTCCCCACCATCAATCGCCAAGTTTCCTCCGGGGAATGTCTTACGGTCACTCTTTGGTGACCCTCATCAAATGAAATTGTTGCCCCTAATTTGCTAAGCAGATCCCTGCCTAGCAACGGAATCGGGCACTCAGGGATATACAAAAATTCATGCTGGATCTCAGCTCCCTTAAAATCACAAGTCACCGGTTTCAGGACCTGACGTCCCATGACTTGCCCTGATACCCCCTGGACCTGGATTTTGCGGGATCCTGGGGCTGCTATCTGCCTATTTACAACTGATCTCCCTGCTCCTGTATCCATCAAAAATGTCGTTTGCTGCCCCCCTATCTTCATAGTAACCAATGGCTCAGGTGGGGGTTCTTCCAAGCCTGGTCCCCATCACTCTGACCAAGTCGCTTCTGCCAATCCAATACTCTCTGCTTCCTGCTGACCCGAGCCTTCTCCAACTCCTCTGTCAATGCCTTGACCAGTACTTTGCTGTCCAAACCTTCCACCCGAACCTCTCCTCTGTCCTCTTTCTCCCCTTCTTCCGGAAAACTGTCCACGCATCTGTGATCCGGAATCCGGTCTCCCCCTCATCCCTCTACCTCTTGCCATTCTTCTAGGGCATTCCCTCTGCCAATGCCCTTCCCCCCTGCAGTATGCACATTGATTCGGGCCCAGAGGAGGGTTCTGAGAACACCCCCCCCGCATCCCGCTTTGTAGTGCCACTGCCAACAATTCAGCCTTTTTATTCATTCGCGCCTCTTGTTCTTTCTTCTCTGCCTTAGCTTTATTCACATACACTTTCCTTGCTATTTCCAATAATTCACTCGTGTTCTTCCCCAAAGCTCCTTCTAACCGCTGC
Organism: Ptyas mucosa; assembly: GCA_012654045.1. Lineage (NCBI taxonomy): Eukaryota > Metazoa > Chordata > Lepidosauria > Squamata > Colubridae > Ptyas > Ptyas mucosa. Next base: position 71,780 of record WNWU01012403.1, read on the forward strand.
AATTTTTTTCTAATATCCTCATAACTCTGTGCAATAAATCTTTCATTCAACATTCTCACATTATCCCCTTCTCTAGGATTCACTTGAGTATATAGCTCATATGCTTCAATGAGTCTTTGGAGAAAACTCTCCGGGCTCTCATCTGCTTTCTGTATAACCAAAGAGGGTTTTGACATATTCAACGGGGGCTTCCCTGCCTGCCTAAGAGCTTGCACCACCAGATTCTGGTATTCTCTCAACTTAGTCCTATCCCCCCCTCCATCCTAGGATTCCACCCTGGATCTACCTCCGGAGATCTTTGCAATAGCTCTGGTTGTATATCTTGAACATTTGGGAGAGCCGCTTTCACACATTTTCTAACAGCTGCCTTCCATCTTTCTCTCTCTTCTGGCGACAACAGCGTGTTTAATAACTGTTGTACATCCTGCCACGTTGGATTATGTGCCTGCATAATAGTTTGGAACAAATCAGCCATTTCAGTAGGTTTGGTGGTCAGGGGGCCATAATGCTGTTTCCAGTTCAAAAGATCAGTAGTGGTGAAGGGCACGTACTGAAAAAGGGGCTGATATTGTACTTCCCCTTGTTGATTCGTTGTTACCTGATCCACTTGGCGCAGGGGCGCTAAAAAGTCCTGCTTAGCAGCTTTCAGCTTAGCTGTAACTGCCCGCGTTTGCACGCCCCCCCCTCTTCTTCCCCCACTGCCTCTGCCGCTTCCAAAACCTCTTCTTCTCCCTCACTCTTACTGCTATCTTTTGGCGAGTGACTTGCCTTCACTTTTGGTCTCGCGCCCAAATCCACACCAGGATCACTCGCACACCTCTGATTTCCTCCCCCGTTCCCTCCTGCCGCCCCCTGCAGTTGCTGCTGTTGTTGTTGTTGCCTGGGCGCCCAGGAGGGAGCATACGGAGGTGGTCTAACTAGATCTTCCGGATCTTCCGTTAATACCTTTCTTTGTATTGCATATCCTTCACTCCCTTCACCTTGCATTTTCTCTTTCTTACCCCTCACCCCCTTATTCTTCTTGCCTGATCTAGATACACATAACCTAACCATTTCAGCCTGACATTGCAACAAATCCTCAGCTTTTTCCGTCAAAGCCCTTGCCCATTGATCTATATATGGAAACTGGTCAGGGTATTTATCCTGATTTACCACTATCACTCCCCACAATTTATCCACCGTTCCTTCCCTGAAGGATCCCTGTGGGGGCCAACCAGTCCCCATTTGTGGCCACACGTTTCTGCATAGGAATTTTAATCGGTCTCTCGATCCTTTCGGATAGGAGGGGTTACTAAAGTAATTATCAAAACCTTTTAACATGCATGCCAACGGAGTGTTTGGCACACTCTGTGTCCCCCCCCATCCTAGCACACTGCCGCCAACTCGTAGCCCCGGAGCTCATGGTCACTAACGAGAACTGCGACGGCTTAACCACCCAACCTAACACGGACTTCTTTAGGGTCGCCGCCCCGAGTCCAAGGGAGTGATCAAGTCCCTTCTTCTGCCTACAAGTGAGGCAGGTAAAACACCCTTACTATATACTCACCGGTGACGTCTCCACTCCTTAACTTCCTGGCCAGGATTTTGTTCAGACCTCCTTTCCTGCACTGCAGGGTTCTTGGGCTCGATCAGAGCACTGTCGGTCCCACGGGGCTGCTGCTGCCGTCTCCCAGAGATATTCCCCCGTGGCACCTGGAGAATGTTCGGGAGCGGCTTCCCGATGGTCCCGAGGGGTCGAACGGCCCTCAGCGAAATATCGCCTTGCACCCAGTCCCGGCGGAGTCGCCAGCTGTTGCAGGAAAAAACGGGACCAGGCCAAGCTCTTCAATGCAGGAAAAAGTTTATTGTGCACGGTTCAAACAACCCAAAACAAACAAGTCTGAACCCCGAAGGGTTCTCCCAGGCACATTTTTATGCAGTCTTAGTACGTATACACATCAGGGAATGTTACATTTCACACGTAGGAGCTAACCTGCATCAGTCTTACAAACATCAAAGACGGGTGGGAATAATAAACATTTGCTAACATATTCATGTTCTCTGTTCAGGATCCTAAGACACAACAAAGGGAGATAAGAGGCTGGAAGACGCCTCTAGAGTAATAAAGGAAGCGGCATTTGTTATCTAGGGATATACATGACATTTAGGGTGCCCTAAACAATGAGGAACAGGATACAGTTGTTTTGGGTCACCTCATCCTTTCACAGGAGGCCCCTTCATCAAATACCTTCGTCATCTCAGCCTCCTTTATCGGCACAGAAGAGGGAAGTTAGTCTGAACCAAAGTTTCTGGATTATAATATTTTACATTATAACCAATATCCAAATTTGGGCTACCTCACAATGATGCCCTTGAAGTGATGTCCCGGTGCCTGGAGGCTGGATCTGGATGGGGAGAAACAGACTCAGGCTCAACTCATCCAAGACCGAGTGGCTATGGTTTCCGACGTCCCGATATAGTCAGTTGGTGCCATCACTGACTATTGGGGGCGAGTTGCTGGCCCCCACGGAGAGGGCTTGCAACTTGGGTGTCCTCCTGGACTCACGGCTGTCTTTAGAAGAGCATTTGACAGCTGTGGCCGGGAGGACTTTTTATCAGGTCCGCCTGATTTGCCAGTTGCGTCCCTTTCTGGATCGGGACTCGTTAAGTACAGTCACTCATGCCCTCATCACTTCCCGCCTGGACTACTGCAATGGTCTCTACATGGGGCTCCCCTTGAGGAGCACCCGGAGGCTCCAGCTGGTCCAGAATGCGGCCGCGCGGGTGGTTATGGGAGCAACGTGGCCCTCCCATGTGACTCCCCTCCTGCACGAGCTGCACTGGCTCCCGGTGGTCTTCCGGATGCACTTCAAGGTTTTGGTTACCACCTTTAGAGCGCTCCATGGCTTAGGACCAGGGTATCTATGAGACCGCCTTCTGCCACCAGTAGCCTCTCACCGACCAGTACGCTCCCATAGAGAGGGGCTTCTCAGAAGACACGACTGGCGGCCCCCAGGGGGAGAGCCTTCTCTGTGGGGGCACCTGCCATCTGGAACGAGCTCCCCCGGGAGATACGGAGGATCCTGGATCTGCGCACTTTCCGCCGTGCCCTCAAAACACTCTTATTCCAGCAGGCTGGCCTGACCTAACTTCCCTTTTAAATTGCTTTTTAAATTTGTTTTATAAATTGGGGTGTTTTAAATTTGTTTTGGGCCAAAGTATTTAATGTATTTTAAATGGTTTTTTAACGTTTGTACTATGTGTATTTTATCTTTTGGCTGTTCACTGCCCTGAGTCCTTTGGGAGTAGGGCCGTATATAAATTTAATAAATAATAATAATAACAGTTGCAAACTGTAGCAAACACAGCAAAGAGCAGTAAAGAACAGCAAAGAGCAATAATGGTCAGCAAAGATCAGCAAAGATCAGCAGAGAGAAACAAACCATGTTTCAAGCTTCCTCTTAAGGACATTGGCTACAGAGCTAACCAATCAGGACACAGTATGATGCAATACAGCAATACAGTCTTAAAGCTATATTGAGGTTTTATATATTGCCAACCCCACAAGTTAGGTTTTTTCCCCATGCTGTCATTGATTCTTTAACTTGTTCTTCTTCCAATTTTACCTCTAACAAATATCCATATAGCTTTTTAATTACATGATTATCAGAACCCATTAAAATCTTATCTAAATTAGTCAAAGCATTATAAAAACCTTCTTGTTTAAGAGCTTCTTCATATCTAGATCGTATTTGCATATATGAAAACCAATCCATCTTACATCCCTGATCTTCTAATTCTTGCTTTAATTTAAGTTCACCCTTTTCATCCAATAATTCACTATATCTAACAATTTGTTCCCTTTTAAAAATTACTGAATATGAAAAAGCTTCAATTGTAGATACCCAGACTGGAATCTTCAAATAATAATGTTTTTTAACCTTCTCCCAATTCAACAACAAAGCTTCTCGTATCTAGTGCCTTCTAAAGTACCCCTGTATTTTTGTTCCTTTATACCATAAAAAGGCATGCCATCCCATCAACAAGTCATGTCCCTCTAAATTCAATAATCTGGTGTTTCTCAAGGTTATCCATTCTTTAATCCACATTAAACTTGCTGCTTGGTAATAAAGTTCAAAATTAGGCAGGCCAAAACCACCCCTCATTTTAGCATCTTGTAATAACTTCTTTCCCTGCCAAATAAATTTCAACATCATTTTATTCAAATCTACAAAAAAATCCTTACCCAACTTGATTGGAATTGTCTGGAATAAGTACAAAATTCTAGGCAAAATATTCACCTTGATAGTTGAGATCCTACCAATCAAAGATAGCTGCAAATTTCCCCATTTCACCAAATCTTGCCCTATCTGTTGCTTAAACTTGTTATAATTATTTTCTTTAAGTGCGCTACATCTTGCTGTCAAATATATCCCCAAGTATTTTACCTTATTTGTGACCTGCATCTTTGAAATCTCCATCAGTTCCTCTTTTTGCTTTTTCAACATATTTTTAGTTATTATCTTTGTTTTATCTTTATTAATTTTCAAGCCAGCTACTTTCCCAAACTCTCCAATGTTTTCTATCTATCTATTTATTTATTTATTTATTTTTATTAAAAGAGTTTTACAAAAGGTTTACATGTTTTCCCCCATCCCCTCCCCGCACTCCTCCCCCTTTCCATCCCCCTCCCCCCTCCCCCCCTCCCCTCCCCCCCTTCCCAGATCAAATACAGGGTATAACATTCAATAATCAAAATCCAGCTTAGTCTAAATAATTCTTACATCCAACATTTCTCGCTTCTTCAATTCCCTAATTACCCTACCAATTTAATTACTTAAAAAAAACCACTCCAAATATCTACATACTTATCCAAACCCTATCTGTAACTTCTTGTTCCGATATTTATTTTGGATATAATCTATCCATCTTCTCCACTCCTTTAAATATCTTTCATTTGATTGTTCTTTCAAGTACGCCGAAATTTTTGCCATCTCCGCTAGGTTTATTACTTTCATTGTCCATTCTTGGATTGTAGATAAATCTTGCTTCTTCCAGTATTGTGCCACCAACAATCTTGCTGCTGTTATCAAGTTCAGAATCAAATTAGTCTCTATAACCGTACAATTCGTGACTATACCCAGCAGAAACAGCTGTGGTGTAAATTTTATCTTCTTTTAAAAAATATTTTGTAAAATCCACCAAATTTTTATCCAAAACGCTTTAACCTTGTTACATGTCCACCAAATATGAAAATATGTGGCATCCTGACAGTCACATCTCCAAACATTTTGGTTGTATATTCGGATACATACAATATAGTTTTTTTGGATCTAGATGCCATCTATAAAACATTTTATAAAAATTCTCCCTTAAATTTTGTGCTTGTGTAAATTTTACATTTCTTACCCATATCTTTTCCCATGTTTCCATCATTATTGGTTGTTCAAAATTCTGTGCCCATTTTATCATACAATCTTTAACTAGCTCAGTTTCCGAGTCTATCTCTATCAATATATTATATAATCTTTTTATGTGCATTGAACTTTGGTCCCTAATTTGTTTTATTAAATTTTCATCACTTTGTATAATACCAATTTTCTGATCTTTTCTCCATCTGGCTTGTAATTGTACATACTGAAACCAAGTTTGTATTATTTTCTCCTCTTTCAACACATTTAAAGGTTTTAATTTTAAAATGCCTCCCTCCATGCAAAGAATATCAGTATATGTAGTCACATCTTGTCTTCTTTCTATACTCGTATTCTCTATTGCATGCCTGGGTGCTGTCCATATAGGTATCTTCTCATTTAGCTTATATTGATATTTTTTCCAGACACGCAGTAAAGCATTCCTCAACATACGGCTCTTAAACGCCCTATCCACCTTTTTATCATACACTAAATAAGCATGCCAACCATAAACCAAATCATGCCCTTCAATATTCAAAATCCTTCCATTCGTTAAATTAATCCAATCACTAATTGCTGATAGTACAGTTGCTTCATAATATAGTTTTAAGTTAGGCATTTTTAACCCTCCTCTTTCTCTTATATCCTGCATTATTTTTAATGTTATCCTTGGCTTCTTACCTTGCCATACAAATTTATTAATACCTTTCTGCCATTCTTCCAGGTTGGCATCCTTTTTTAATATTGGTATCATTTGAAAGAGGAATAAAAACCTAGGTAAAACATTCATCTTTATAACTGCTATCCTACCTAACAAAGACAATTGTAATTTTTTCCATTTATCCATTTCAAGTTGTATTTTATGCCATATCAAATCATAATTATATTTATACAATTTCCCATTAGAAGGTGCAATATAAACTCCTAAATATTTAACTTTTTAAACTATTTCACATCCCGTTACCCTTTGTAGCTCCTCTTTTTGGTTTATTGTCATATTTTTAACTATCATCTTTGTTTTTCCAACATTTATTTTAAACCCAGACACTTGACCATACTGCTTAATTATATCCATCAAAATCTTTGCCAAATCCACTGTTTGAGTTAAAGTCATAACCAAATCATCTGCAAATGCTCGTACCTTATATTCATAATCTCTAACTTTAATACCTTCTATCCTCTCTGTATTACGTATTCTATTCGACAACAGCTCTAGAGTTAGTATAAATAATAGTGGTGATAAAGGGTATCCCTGCCTTGTACCTTTTTCAATTTTAAAAGTTTCTGTTAAACTTCCATTAACAATTATCTGAGCTGTCTGTTCTTGATATATTGCTTTTATTGATTGTATAAAGCAGTTCCCAAATTGCATTCTACCAATCACCCTCAATAAAAATTGCCAATCCAATTGATCAAAAGCTTTTTCAGCATCCAAAAATATAAGCACTGCAGAGATTTGATTATTCCTTTCCAAATATTCCAATATATCAACAATTTGTCTTACATTATTTTTCATTTGCCTCCCTTGTATAAAACCAGATTGATCAGCATGAATCATTTTTTGCATTACTGACATTAACCTATTTGACAATATCTTAGCAAATATCTTATAATCTGTATTCAGTAATGATATAGGTCTATAATTCTTTGGGTGCGTCAAGTCTTGGTCTTCTTTTGGAATTAAAGAGATAAAAGCTGTTTTCCATGAAGGTGGTACCCCTTCTCCCAGCTGTATTCCATTAAACAATTCTTTAAGAGGTGCAACCATTTCAAGTTGTAAATATTTATAATACACAGCTGTTAATCTGTCTGTACCAGGAGCCTTACCAGTTTTTAACTGTTTAATTGCTAAGAGGATCTCCTCCTCTGTTATTAATTGATTTAACCGTTCTCTTTGTTCTTCTGTAACTATAGGAATATTCTGTCTGTCCAAGTATCTCTCTATATCTGCACCTTGTATTTTATCTGCAGTATAAAATCTTGTGTAAAATTCTAAAAATGCCTTTTTTATCATATTTTGATGGTATACCTCTTTACCTTTATACTCTATTTTCTCTATGGTACGAGATTTTTGGTTTTTTCTTAACATATATGCAAGCCATCTACCTGGTTTATTTACATTACAAAAAGTATTGTGTTTAGCATATTGTAAATTAGTTGCCACTTGGTCTGAAAGCATCATATTAAATTGCCTTCACAATAGGGTGATCTCTTCTTTAATTTTCTTATCCCCTGGATTGTGTATTAATAACCTTTCTTTTTTCTTAATATCTTCTTCTAGTTCCCTCCTTTTTTCCATCTGTCTACGTCTATGTGCATTATTCATATTTATCAAAACTCCCCTCATATATGCTTTACTAGCGTCCCATACCATATCCATAGATGTACCCTTATTAATATTAAAAGCAAAAAAATTCCTTCATTAATTTTTTACATTCTATTACGTTTTTCTCATATCTAAAAAGATTTTCATTTAGTCGCCAAGATCTCCTGAGCCTTTCCCCGCACTCCAATTCCATCCAAACTGGACTATGATCCGTTAGTGTCCTAGGAAAAATCTTTGTCTTCTTTACCCTGGAAAAAAAATCATTTGTTATTAATATAAAATCAATTCTCAAAAAGGATTGGTGTCTATCTGAAAAAAATATAAAATCTTGTTCTTTATGATTTCTTTCACACCAAATGTCTCTTAATTCCATATCCTCCATCATTTCAAAGAAAGATTTAGGCAGTTTCGTTCGCAATTTAGTAGATTGTAAAAGTCTTTTTTTATCAATATTGGGGTCTAGTACTCCATTCCAGTCCCCCATCAAAATACATGAGTTATAACCCCATTGTACTAATTTTGTATGTATCAACTTATAGAATTTTTCTTGTTGTTGTTGTTCATTAGGGGCATATATCCCCATTAACAATATTTTCTTCCCTTCCATCAATAACTCAATTGCCAAGTATCTCCCTTGTTGGTCTGCTTCTACTAATCTAGCCATCAAGTCTCTTTTCAGATAAATCACTATTCCGTTCTTTTTTTCCGGGGCAGAAGCAACAAAATGTGTACCCAATTTTGCATTTATTAAGTATTTTTTATCAGTTGCGTTTCTTGCAGGCATATTATGTCATTTTTAAATTGTCTCAGATGGTAAAATATTTTCTTCCTCTTTTGTGGCGAATTTAAATCATTAACATTCCAGGTTAAGAACCTAGAAGCCATCTTCAGATTCTCAAAGCTTGGCAAGAGCCTCTTGGTATTCCACTTGGAATTTCTTTTTTGGTCTTGCCCCTCCCACAGCTTCTGAACCAGTATTCGCACTTTCTTGTGGTAAAGCCTGCGCCTGTAACATTTTTGATTCTTGTTGTTTACATTTGGTAACTGCTCTGGTTTGTCTTTGTTTCTTAAGTTCTTCTTGTTTTTCTACTATATCCCATGCTTGGATGGCACTTGAGAGTTGCAGTACTTCGTCCTGCATACTCATAGCTCCACCTGCTGCTTGTTTCTGCATCGCCTCTGTTGCAACTGTTGCTTTTTTAACTCTCACAGATGGTGGGTATCCAGCCTTTAATATGTTAGTATAGAAATCTCTTGCTTTCCAGACTGTGTTGAGGCGATATTGCTCTCCTGCATAATTCACTAGTAGTCCGACTGGAACTTCCCATCTGTATTGTATCTGTAGGTTTCTAAGCTCATCTGCCAAAAAAGCATACTCTTTCTTGGATTTTAGCATTTTAGGTGGTATTTCTTTGACTACTGCAACTTCTTGTCCTGCCACTTGCAACTTATTTTTGTAAGAGGCTTGTAGGATCTCATTTCTAATCCTTCTGGTAACAAAATAGATTACAACATCTCTTGGTAACTTCCTTTGTCTGGCTATCCATGAATTAACGCGATAGACCCGATCAATTTGCCAATCAAGTTCTCCTCTGGATTCCCCTGTAAACTGTGCCAGAGCTTCCACAAAAATCTCTTTCAGGTTTTATTTCGGATCTTCTGGCAAGCCTCTTATTCTCACAGCAAGTTCCATCATCTTGTATTGTGTTAACATCACTTCAGCTTCTGTTTTTTCAATTTTAATTTGTGTTTCCTCAATTTTACCATCCAGAATCTCATTTGCTTGAGCAACCTCTTCAACTCTATCCTCTACATAATTAACATGCTTTACTAGTCCCTGGAGTGCAAGAACTATATCTTCCCTTGTATGTTTGTTTCTTGTCTTAATTATGTCTTTCATTTCTTCCATTTGATCTGAGACTTCTTTGAATGCAAATGCAATATCTTCTTTAAATCCTTCTTTAATTTCTTTCATGGCTCCCTGGAACATCTCAAGTGTAAATGTTTGTGATTGTGATTGTGGTTGTGGTTGAGCTTGTGTGTCTGCCGGGGCCAATAAAGTTTGCAATCTAGAGGTCTGAGCAGGAGAACTTCCCGCACTCCCTGGTTTAGGCAGCCCTGATTTTATCTGCTTTGAAGCCATTTTAAAAAATCTCACAGTCTCAGAATCAATTCTTAAAGCCAGTGGGAAAAAAAAGCCAAAAAACTTTAAACTTTAAGTCCCAAAGTCTAATATACAAAATTAAGTCCAAAAAGTTTTGAGCGGGACTAAAAACTGCAAAGCGCTAGTGAATTAGCAAGTCAATAAAAACTTTCTTCTTAACTTTCACTTTCATCCCTTTGTCTTAACAAGCCTGCGCCATCTTTCCTCCCTCTCCTCTTCACCTCCGCTCTTGTAGACACTAAAAGAAACAATGTTTATGGAATTAAAGATGTAAGTACTTGCCATTGAGTAGCCTCCTGTTTTGATCTGCCTGCTTCAGTTGTCAATTTGTATCCATTTGGTAGCAGGGGCGGTCGCGGCGTTTCGCTCTGCCTCTTGACAGAGACGTCCCAGCTTTGGAGCTTTCCCAGGCTCCTGGGGAGCTCTCACCTTTCGAGCCCCAGAATTAATTCTAGGGCTCTTAGGGAGCTCTACCCTGTGCCTGGCTGCTCTCTTCCCCCTCTTCTCCCAGGGGGGAAGGTTCTTCGCCGCTAGACAGCAGTTTTTACGCTGTTCTAGCGGCTTAACAAAGCACGGGGCTAGCACTCTGGAAAAGAGCACCTGCAACGTCCTGCGGTGTCACCGGACATCCCAATTTATTTATTGTTATTAATGGTTCTTCAATAATAAAGACCAGGTCATCTGCAAAGGCTTGTAATTTATATTCTTCTTTTTGAATTTTCATCCCTTTCATCTCTTTTTCTTCTCTAATATTTCTATTTAAAACTTCTAAAGTCAATATAAACAACAGTGGAGACAATGGGCATCCTTGTCTAGTACCTTTTTCTATCTCGATAGAATCAGTCAATTCTCCATTTATCATTACTTTTGCTGTCTACTTAAAATATATAGCTTCAATTGCCTGAACAAATTTCCTGCCGAAGCCCATCTCTTCCATTCTTCAGCGTCATGAATCACCAATTTACAATGTCAAAAGCTTTTTGTGCGTCTAAGAATATCAAGGTCATTTGCTTTTCAGGATATGCTTCATAATATTCTAAAGTGTCCAGAATTATTCTTATATTGTCTCTAATTTGTCTTTTTGGAAGAAATCCATTTTGATCTGTGTGTATAAAATTATTCAAATATCTCTTAAGCTTTTCTGTCAATATTGAAGCAAAGATTTTATAGTCTGAATTTAGTAGGGATATATGCCTATAGTTTTTGATTTG
>WNWU01012407.1:0-10535 GCA_012654045.1 Ptyas mucosa
CAACAACTCCCTCAATAGACATATTGACATACCACCGGCATACCAGGCTTTACGGCACCAGGAAAGACTTAAGGAGGACCGATCACTAAGACTAAATGGGGATCGGGGACAAATTCCCTCCTTTAGGCAGGGAGAGTGGCCCAATGAAGGTGGGATAAACCCTGATAGAGGGCAAGAGAGTAGGTTAGGGAAACAGCAGAATGAGGAAGACAAGGGGGACAAGGAAGAACAACACAGACCCATTACAAGATCATGGGCAAAACAAATGGGTTTAGAGGGGGCAACGTGTGTGCCTAAACGGGAAAGGCATAACAATGAGGGAGGGAGAGCCGGGAGAAATACCTTTAAAGCAATGCCGGATAACCCGGCATTACCCCCCAGGGAGAGAAAGAGGCAATACACAATGGGGAAGGAGGCAGGGGGAAGTGCATTGCCATCTGTTAGCATGACTAAGGCAGAAAAAAAGCTAATTGTAGGGAGAACGCAAGGGTGTGGTCTTGTTACGCGCACAACGACTAAACTGTTCAGCATTACATAAAAGCAAGCAGCTCCTCAATGGGGATTTCGTACTCTGACGAAGTCGGTAGGGGCCGACGAAAGCTTAGCATAAGTTTTAAAATAAAAAAAATTTAAACTTTTAAACGTTCCAGAGATCGTGATGTCTATCGCCTCTTCCATATATATATATATGTATATATATATATTTGTATATTCAGTAAACTAATCCAAAGAAGGGGATAGAAAAAAGAGAAAGAAAAAATTGAAAAGAGAAGACCAGGGTCAAAGAGACAATAAATAGTTAATAATAATTTGCTATTAATTGCTTATAAATATACAAATTACTCTATAAATAAATATATCAATATATAAATTATATATAAATATATAAATATACACAATACTTTCAGTTCTTATATATTTTTAAAGTTCAAGTTTATATTTAAGAGTTCAAATATAGTCTTTCCTTTGAGGTTTTAATCTCTCACTCAAAAGGTGGTAATCAACTAGTTCTTATTTTCAAAATGGCGATTTTCAATCTGCCCTGTCACTCTGGTGCGTTCTTTACTTTTGCCTGCCCACACTTCTACTTCCTTTAGAGCAGCAATTGTGGGGATAAACACAGAACCTCTTGTTCAGTTCGTCTCTCTTTCCCAGCTTCTGGAACACTCACTTTTCTTCTGAGTGTTTCCTTTTCTGCTCCCCCTGGTGCTCGTTTGCTGATCTAAGGTTCGCCCTCTTCACATTTGCTCTCCTCATCATTTGCCACCTGTTCACTTTCAGAGCCTTTCTTTCCTATCCGCTGCTCCTCCGGACTGCTTTTCTCCAATAATCCAAAAACGTAAAACTTTTACTTTTCCACTCTCACCACCGAGTTCTGCACCTTTTTCACTTTTGGCTTCCTGCTGTTCTCAATCGGGATGTCAGGTCCTTGGGTCAGCCATGCCAGCTGTCTTCTTCTGTGTCTGGAATGAGGGTCCTTCTTGGTGTGGTGGGAGACCGCACCTCTCCACACCTCCTCTGAAGCTTCCCCTCTTTCTTATTGATCCCACCAGGACCGATCCTCCCCTTAAGGGTTGCCAAAACGCCCGAAAATCGGCACTGGTAACGGAGCGATTTTCCCTGTGCCGCCTCGACCCACGTCACCGCTGGAAGAAAGATATAGTTCAGTGGTTCTGAGATCTCGTCTGCCAGTTCCTTCAGAACCTTGTGGTGTAATCCATCTGGTCCTGGTGATTTGAACTCATCTAGGTTAGACAGGTGTTCACTTACCATTTTCTTCCCTATTTTAACTTGTGTTCCTAATCTGTTTTTTTGTAGTGCTGTTTTTGATAGGTTGGACTGTTTTTTCCTTTTGTGTAAAAACAGATGCAAAAAACGAGTTAAGTAGTTCTGCTTTCTCCCTGTTGCTTGTCACCTTCTTGCCACTTTCTCCCAGCCAATGGTTTCCTTGACTTTTTTCTTGTTTTTAATATGTTGGAAGAAGCTTTTTTTGTTATTTTTTACTTTAGTTGCAAGCCTTTGTTCATTGTGAGCCTTAGCTTTCCTCACTTCATCTTTACAGGCTCGGGCTATTTGCTGATATTCTGCCTTAGTTATTTGCCCCTCTTTCCACTTTTTATACTTGTTCTTTTTGTCTTTCAATTTGTCAGAGAGTTCTTTATGCAGCCATGCTGGTTTCTTTTGAGATCTATTATTTTTCGTCTTCATTGGTATTGTGCTAGACTGGGCTTTTATAATGTCACTTTTCAAAATTTCCCAAGCTTCTTGAGTTGTTTTCCCCTTGAGGATTCTCATCCATGGAATCCTACCCAAGCTCTCTCTAAGTTTATTGAAATTAGCTCTCTTAAAGTCCAAGACTCTAGTTTGACTTTGTTCTACTACTTGTGTTTGCATAATGTTGAATTCCAATATTGCGTGATCACTTGTCTCCAAGGTTCCTGTAGCTTCAACACCTTCTATCATTTTGTCTCTGTTAGTGACAATTAAGTCCAATATGGCTGATCCCCTTGTTCCCTTCTCTACTTTTTGGGAAACAAAGTTGTCTGCTAGGTTTGTCAGGAACCTGTTGGATCTTCCACTTGGTGCAGAGTTTGTCTTCCAGTTGATGTCAGGGTAGTTAAAATCCCCCATTACTATTGTGATGTGCTTCCTACATACCTTAGTTAGCTGACTAGCAAAAAGTTCATCTACTTCCTCTGTTTGGTTGGGTGGCCTATAGTATAGACCTATGGCAATGTCATTCCCCCCCCCCTTTTAATATTGACCCAAATGCATTCAAGATAATTTTCATCATTGTTGTGCTCTAATTCTGTAGAGATGCAGTTATTTCTTATATATAGTGCAACTCCACCTCCTCTTTTAATTGGTCTATTTCTTTTAAATAATTTATATCCCTCTAGCTGTATGTTCCATTTGTGGGTTTCATCCCACTAAGTTTCCATAGGTGCGAGGACCAGTCGTAAATGCAAGGACCAATCATAAGTACAAAGACCAGTCATACGTCACTTTTTTCTGGCACTCCGAATAGCCCTTATGTGTAGTGTAGGGCGATGAAGTAGGGTTGTGTCTAGCCGGATGTTCTGAAACACCCCAAAACAACAGCCAAGCTTTATTTGGGAAGAGAAAAAATATCTGAATTTCAGCTATTTTAAAATAATCCAGGCAGCTTCTCTTCCCCGGACCAATTTCCACCTGTCAAGTGAACTCTGTCTGAAGGGGTGGGTCATGTGGGGGAGGGAGAGGCCCAGCTGTCCTGACACCAGGTCAGCCTGTATAGGCTCCAGTTTCCTCCCCTTTCCTTATTTTAATAGATTAACAAACGGACCTTGTAGATCAACTAGTCCAACCCCCACCCCTCCCAAGCAGGAGACCCTACACCATATCTGTACCCAACTGTACACCATGTAAATAGTGAATTTTTAAGATTAATTTAATTAATTTTAAAAAAAGAGCAACTTACCCAAGGCAGGCAGGTCATGTGGGAGGCAGGCAGATTCAGGGAGCCTTGCAGGCAGATCAGACTGATGGTGTTGGGCTGGGCCACACGAAGCAAGACAGCAGGTAAGCTGGAGGCAATTTTTAAGAAATAATATTATTTCCCTTCCATGGGGACCGCCGGGAAGGCCTCAGGGAAGGGAGTAGGGAAGGCAGGCAGTCAAGGCCGGGGATGGGCCTTGCCTGCCCACCTAGCTCGACAGGGGCTTGCTTTCCATGGTGGCGGCAGGTAGGCCGGCCTGGCTGGGGATTTTGGCAGTGACAGTGGCACCTGCCGGCCCCAGGTTGACTTGGCCAGGGCTTGCGATGGCAGCGGTGGCACCTGCCAGCCCCGGGTTGACTTGACTGGGTCTTGTGGCAGTGGCGGAGCTGGCCAGGCAAGGCCGGGGCATGGGGGGGCAGATTAGTAGCTAGGCCTCGCGCCACGTGTGATGGAGACGCGGTGGTGGCGGAGCTAGCCAGGCCAGCGGAGCTAACCAGGCAAGGCCAGGGATATGGAGGGGGGATATTGGTAGCTAGGCCGCACGCCATGTACAATGGGGACACAGTGGCATTGGCAGAGCTAGCCAGGGTGGCTGAGCTAGCCAGGCAAGGCTGAGGACGTGTGGGGGGGCAGCGCAGCGGCGTAGGCCTAGGCCGGCCCAGGAGTCAACTTGCAAGCTCACCTGGAAAAGATCAGGGCCACGGCGGAAGTCAGGCAGCAATGGTGGGCGAAGTCAGTCAGCAATGGCAGGTGAAGTCAGGCAGCAAAGTTATGGCAGGTGAAGTCAGGTTAGCAATGGCACGGTGGGCGAGCGGGTGAGATGAGGAGTGACTGGGTGGGAAGGGGTGGGAAGGGGTGGGAAGGGGCGGGGCCAGCTGGTGGTGCGATTTACCTGTTTGCCGAACTGTGCAAAATCGTAACAACCAGTTTACCCAAACCTATCCTAACCGGCTGAATCCCATACATTTTGTAATGATGTTTCTTATTTTCTGTTTTCTTTCCATAAATTGAATACATTTCTTTTAATATTTCTTGGTTCATCGTCCATCTTGATTTTCTTTTTTGTCCCTTCCATATAACTTTTATGGGATTATGATCTGCCCAATTACTTATTTCTATACTTATTTCTTGTATATTGGCTTTTTGTTCTGCTGTCATCCATATCATATCTATTCTTGACCCAGACATGTGTCTATTTCAATAAAATGAGTATTGATTTTCCTTGGGATGTATCTCTTGCCATGCATCCTGAATGACTAGTTCTTCCGCCATTTTAAAAAAAGCCGTAGGAAGTGTCTTCCTTGTTTTTTTATTTGTCTTTCTAGTTTTATAATCCATTTCTGCATCCACAATTGCATTAAAGTCTCCCAAAATACATATATTTTCATATTCCAATTCTGTTATTTTTTTAATGAAGTTTTCCATAAAAGTTCTCTTGATTAGTATTTGGTGCATATATTGCTACCAAAAGTATCTGTTTATTGTTCATCATTATCTCCACCATCAAAATTCACCCTTCCTCATCCTTAAAAGTTTGTTTAACATTTATTGTTTCTTTTACATAAAGGGCTATTCCCCTCTTCTTTTGTTGTGGTAAAGAAGTAAATAGCTTCCCAATTTTAGGATATTCCAATACTTTCATATGTTGTTTTTTAATGTGAACTTCTTGTAAACAAATTATGTCTAATTTTAATTTTTCTAATTTATTAAAAGTGCTTTTCCTTTTTGTTGCTGAATTCAGTCCATTTATATTAATTAACATTAATTTAATTTCTTCTTGGATGGTTACTTGTAGATGAGTTTTGTCATTCTAGTCATTCTTATCTCTCTCGGTTCTTTTGCCTTTGCCCCACCTCTTATTGCTATTTCCTCCCAATCTCTTTCATCTTCTTTTTGCTGCATATTCCTCTCTTCTGTAACTTCTTCTCATCATTTGACCTCTTCTTTTCCACTTATTCTCATTTCCTCTTGTGGTCCAAAATATTGTTTGTAAAATTGTTCTGCTTTTTCTATAGAATCCAATCTATGTCTTTGCTCCATCCAAGTCACCAATATTCCCTCCGGAATCAGCCATCTGAAGTTCACTCCATTCTTCATTAGTTGCCTTGTCAGGAATTGGTATTCTTTCCTTATTTCTCTTACTCTCTGTGGAATCCGTTTTAATACTACTATTTCCTTCCCTTTATATTTTATAGGCTCATCTCTTGCTCTTTGTATAATCTCTGCCTTTATTGCTTTTTTTGTAAATCTCACATGGACCTCCCTAGGAAGTCTGTGTCTTGCCACATATCTAGTATTAACTCTGAATATTTCATCAATATCTGCCAACATTTTTTCTTTGTCCACCTCTAAGGCATCCGCCAGTAACTCTGCCATTATCTCTGCTAGATTTTCTCCTTTTTCTTCCTCCATATTCTGGAACTGCAGATAATAATCAGCCTTATCCATTTCTAGTGATATTATTATTCTTTCTTTATTTTTGTCTGCTACTGTAAGTCTATTATCAACTTTATCCACTTCCTCCCCGCTTGTTCCACTTTTTCTTCTACTTTCTGCATGCATTGTTCATTGCTTGCCTCAAAAGGTAATTGCAAAAAAAGTTGGATGTTCCCAAAGTGCTGTATCAAAGCACATTAATAGAAAGTGATGTGGAAGAGAAAAGTGTGGAAGAAAAAGGAGCACAAGCAGCAGGGATGACCGCAGCCTGGAGAGGGTTGTCAGGAAAAGGCCATTCAAAAGTGTTGGAAACTTTCACAAGGAGTGGACTGAGGCTGGAGTCAGTGCATCAAGAGCCACCACACCCAGGCGGATCCTGGACATGGGCTTCAAATGTTGTATTCCTCTTGTCAAGCTGCTCCTGAACAACAAACAACGTCAGAAGCATCTTACCTGGGCTAAAGACAAAAAGAACTGGTCTATTGCTTGGTGGTCCAAAATCCTCTTTTCTGATGAGAGCAACTTTTGCATCTCATTTGGAAACCAAGGACCCAGAGTCTGGAGGAAGAATGGAGAGGCACACACTGCAAGATGCTTGAAGTCCAGTGTGAAGTTTCCACAGTCTGTGTTGATTTGGGGAGCCGTGTCATCTGCTGGTGTTGGTCCACTGTGCTTCATTAAGTCCAGGGTCAATGCAGCCGTCTACCAGGAGATTTTGGAGCACTTCATGCTTCCTGCCTCAGACGAGCTTTATGGGGATGCTGACTTCATTTTCCAGCAGGACTTGGCACCTGCCCACACTGCCAAAAGTACCAAAACCTGGTTCAATGACCATGGGATTACTGTGCTTGATTGGCCAGCAAACTTGCCTTACCTGAACCCCATAGAGAATCTATGGGGCATTGCCAAGAGAAAGATGAGAGACATGAGACCGAACAATGCAGAAGAGCTGAAGGCTGATATTGAAGCACCCTGGTCTTCCATAACACCTCAGCAGTGCCACAGGCTGATAGCATCCATGCCACGCCGCATTGAGGCAGTAATTGATGCAAAAGGGGCCCAAACCAAGTACTGAGTATATATGCATGCTTATATTTTTCAGAGGTCCGATATTGTTCTATGTACAATCCTTGTTTTATTGATTTCATGTAATATTCTAATTTTCTGAGATTGTGAATTTGGGGTTTTCATGAGCTGTAAGCCATAGTCATCAAAATTATGACAAATCAAGGCTTGAACTATCTCGCTTTGCATGTAATGAGTCTATCTCATATATTAGTTTCACCTTTTAAGTTGCATTACTGAAATAAATGAACTTTTGCATGATATTCTAATTTTTCGAGTTTCACCTGTAATTTGTCCTCTACTTTCTCTAATTTGTCCCCTACTTTCCCTATTTTTTGAAGTCATCATGCAGTGCTTGGATCAACCCTTTTAATTCTAGCTGCATTGCATTTGCCTTCTCTTGTTGTAACATAGCATCCAGGGTCCTCTGCCCCAACGTGCTTGAAGCTGCCAATGATGACACTGAAGATGGTGCCGACGGTGTTTTCCTCATTTTGCGTTGTTTTAGTATTTGTAATCCACAAGGAGAAGAAAGTGTAATTATCTGTTGTAATCCAAGGTTAAAAAAGAAAAAAAAACAGAGAAGGAACAAAGAACAGAAAAACAAAAATATTTTATAATCCAAAAATTATCAATCTTTTAATCCCATCCTTCTTATTGCTTTCTTTGGGTTCTTCAGACCCTAGTCCTTTATTATCCAACAAAAAGGGATAATGTATCAATAAATTGTAACCCACATTGGCCCGCCAAGCCGCAATTGTTTTATATTTACTAATGGAGAGTTCACAGAGCAAAAGAAAAAATAAGAAAATGAAGCCTTTTGCTGTTTATATTTCCCTTTGAGTTTCAAGAGCTAGACTGTTTAGAAATAACAAGTCTCAGTGTTACGCTCTCTATCTCAGTTGTTCAATCTGACCAGTTTATAGCACCAGAATTGTTTTCCTGGCAGTCAATTCTTATCTTCAGTTACACAATCTCTCAAGGTTATATACTTTGTGGATTCACAGCTCCCAGCTTCCACTTTCCTCTTCTGCCAGTAGATGGCACTACGACTCTGCTACTCTCTCTTCCTCTTTTACTTTCTCTTTTGAACAGTATATTCTGGTTTAATTTTCATAGAAATAAAATAATAACAAGAAAAGCAAAAAAGCAAATCTGTATGTCTCTACTGTCCAATAGTATATTTGAGGTGCCCAGTCCAGTTTTTAATTACAAGATATTCTCATTCTTTTCTAAGAAGTTTCTAAAAAGTTCTTCAGCTTAACTTCCTGTTCCAAAATGGCTCTAAAGCTCTCCTCGCTACTTTCCAGGAGAGGTGGAGAAGAAAAAAAACCAGTTCCACCTCCTCTTTTAGGTCCCACTTTCACCAGCTATTCTCCAAGGGGGCTCTTCTCTCCGTTAATGTTAAAAATTCAAAGTTGGAAAAACTCTCACCCAGCTCAATCACACTGACAGTCAATCTCCAATGCTTCCTTCCTGTGGCTGTCCCAGCTTTGGTCCAGCATGCAATGGCTGTCTTTTCCTCTCCGTTGGGTTTGAGAGCCTTCTCCAGATCAATCAGGGAGTTTGCAGACTCCCTGAGATCAGCAGAGTGTGCTCTCTTCATTTATTGCCCCTTTGAAGCGATTTCAGGTCCAAACGGACCTCCCGGCAGCTTGGATTTCGGCGCTGTCCCCAGAGTCCCAAGGGACGCGTTGTCTCACCGTGACTTCATTCATGCCCTCCAAGAGTATACTTTACTAAGAACAAAGTGGTTACAGATTAGAGCAAGGCAGAATCTGTTGGCTTGGTGTGAAAAAGATGCAATTAAGCTCCCCTTTTCCCTGTCCAACCCCCTGTTATCAGTCAATGTCCAATTAAAATTTCTCAGGTTGTTTTGGAAATGGACCCTGTGTTTGCACCTTTCTCATTTCCGCATTCCTTTTGCTGACATTGCATTGGATTGGTGTGACTCACAATCATGGCCAGTACAGCTTCAATCTCAAACCTCCCCTTAACCACCCACATTCCAATCTCTCCCCTCCCCACCACTGCAAATGTCAGGCTGGCAAGATGTGATGCAAAGCAAGAAGCAGAATGCAGCCATGACATGCCACCCCTCCAAAAAAAACAGTTATGCCTAGGAAAGAAAACGTAGGAAACATTAGTTACAGTATAAATCACCAGGTTTCATTTGGGCTTATTGGGTTACTTGTCATGAAACTGGCGGGTTAAATGGGAACGGACATGGCTACCCTCAAGCCACTCAACCTCTGAGGGAGAGAAATCTTTCCACAGAATAAGGTAATGCAACCTCCCCTTATGGATTTTTTTATCCTCAAAATGTTGTTCCCCTTCTATCATAATTGGGGGAGGAGGTTGTCTTGAGTCAGGCTGCAAGGGTGTACTAGAGATGGGCTTCAATAAACTACAGTGAAACACAGGATGAACGTGCTTAAGATTTTTTAGCAGTTTTAACTCAGCCGTCACTGGGTTTATGACCTTGGTGATGGGGAAAGGCCCTACGTATTTTGGACCCATTTTTTGCAGGGTTGTCATGACTGCAGGAACTTAGTGGAGAGGTAAACTTTATCTCCTACTCTAAACTCTTTTGGGGGTGCCCTCTTCTTGTCAGTGTGTTTTTTATATGCTTCCCTCACCTCATCTAGAGCTTTGTGGACCACAGGCCAAATATTCTGCAGCATCTTGATCCACTCAGCTAACGACATGTGTATGGGTCTATGCTTGGGCAGTTCTGACATAGGGACAAAGTCCAGGCCTGTGGCCACCTGGAAAGGGGTGAAACCAGTGCTACTATGCACTGAATTATTGTAGGCAACTTCTGCAAAGGGCAGGAGTTTGGCCCAATTGTCTTGCTGGTAATTAACATAACAACAGAGGTACTGCTCCAATACACCATTAGTTTTCTCACAGCCTCAATTGGTCTGAGGGTGATGGGAGGAGCTTAACCCCTGGGAGGTGCCCAACATCTTCAGGAACTCCTGCCAGAAGCTAGAAGTAAATTGGATGCCACGGTCAGCGATAATGAGCTCAGGTGCTCCATGTAATTGGTAGATGTGTTGAATGAACATCTTTGCCAGGGTTTGAGCTGATAGAATTTTGGGGCAGGCCACAAAGTGGGCTTGTTTAGAGAAAAGGTCCATAACCACCCAAATCACTGTATTTCCAGTGCTGTCTGGAAATAAAGTCCATAGAGATTTCCTTCCAAGGGGCAGTTGGGCTGGCCACCAGTTGCAACAGACCCAGGGTCTTCCCTGGGCACCTTTTCATTGAGGTGCACACTGGGCAACTAGCCACATAATGTTCAATGTCTTTTTTCATGCATGGCCACCAAAAAGGCCACTTCACCAGGTGGAGGGTTTTCACGAAGCCAAAATGCTGTGCAGTCTTGGTGTTGTGACTTTGCTAAATAACCAGGGTCCATTGGCTCATGGGCACAACCCATCTCGGGAGGACAGGTCCTCCCTGTGTTGTTGAAACCAGTTGTCTTGCGCCAAGGCAGCTTTTAGCACCTGGATTAAATTGTCCACAATTTGCTCTTTGGGGACCTTGCCCA
>WNWU01012407.1:10635-64772 GCA_012654045.1 Ptyas mucosa
GAGTCATCCTTTCTCTCCCAGAATAACAGAGGGGTGGGCATTCATAACTTGGCAGGTTGGATGAAGCCTCTGGACAGCCCCACCCTGGGTGGGCATTGTGCTTTCTGCTTTCACTTTCCTAATTATGGGTTCTTGGTGGGTTTTCACTACCTTTACTATTGCCTCTGGGCCGGAGAATTTCTTTCGCACTTTCAGCTGGTTATGCTCCCACTCTATAGAGGGATTCCATTTTTTCAGCCAAGCAAGACCCAAGACCATGTTTTCAGTCATCCCTGGGGCTACGATGAATCGGATGTCTTCTACGTGGGTCCCTATCTTCAGCTCCAACCACTCAGTCAGGAACATGGCTGGCAGTCTCCCTGCTATGGACCTGTCCAACTGGGAAAAAGCTATGGGGGTTTTCAGTTCTCTCAACCTCATCCCTAATTTCCCTATCATGCTAGGACTGATCAGGCATTGGGTGCACCCAGAGTCTAGTAGGGCTGTTAGAAACCCCTTGCATCCCAAGGAAGCCACCATTATTTCTACCCTGGTGGTTACAGGGATGGTGGTCCCACTTACCATTGGGTTGTCTTCTCCCTCGCTATTGCTTTTGAGGGCGGCCAGTGGTTTCTGGGTTGGAGTTCCCACTCTGTCACTGGAGGATGGGGAGAAATCTACAACTTCTATTCCTTTTCTGCCCCTCTCTTTCAGCCTAGGTGGAGACTTCCCTTTCTTTGGCGGGCCCCGAGGAGGGGCGGCCCCAACTAGGTGTGGGGCAGGGCACTCAGCCACTTGGTGTCCTTCTTTGCTGCAGCAGAAACATGCGGTTGAGCTACATTGGGGTTTGGAGCTTTTGGGGGGAGGGGCACCCCTCCTCCCCCCTTTCTGTGCTCCTTGTCTTTCAGGATTGGGATGGCCTCGGCTGTCTCTCCCTGTGTGCTCATGGAATTCAGCTAGGTTGATTTCTACCTCACTGGCCAGCAGGTACTATGTGTGGAAGGTTTGTGGAGCCCCTCAGGACAGTGTGGTATAATTCTTTGCTCAAACCTTCTCAAAAGTGGGTTACCAGCAGGCATTGGGGCCACTTTCCCAACTGGCTGGCTAGCCTGTGGAACTCCTGGATCTACTCTGCCACTGGCCACTGCCACTTAACTGTCAAGGGTGGTGGAGGGCAATCTCCCAAGCCCATGGGTGGGGCCTGTACTGGCGGGGCAGCCATCGCTGGAGTGGCTGTAGGGATGGTGGCCACTGGGATGGCTGGCAGAGCCAGTGGAGCCATCAGTGGGGTTGCAGGTACAGTAGAGGCTGTGGTGGCCACAGCTGCAAGGCTCGGTGGCATTGTGGTGGCTACCTGTGCCATAGGATTCAACACTTCCAGCACCTGGAATCACTCTCTCAGCTGCTGCACTGCTGGGCTGAAGGTGGAACTTGAGGTTCTCCAGTTGGCTGGCTCTTTCCATCCAATAGGGTGTGCAGCCTTCCAGCAGTCTTCCCTTACACATTCACCCCTGGGGGAGGATCTTCCACTTCTTCCAGGCTTCCAACTCCCCAGGACCATTGACTCTTTGGGCTGCATGGGGTTTCTCCCAGTTGCTCCTCTGGTATGGCCATTGGCACTCCAAGCCATTCCCCTGCAACCTTCAGATGGGCACCAGTAACTTGGGCTACCTGGGCCCTCTGTGGGGTCCCTGGAACTTAAGGCTTTGCCTTTTCCCCAGTCTTCTTCCTCTGCTCTGGTTCTTTCCCTGGAGCAGACATCATTTGTGTAACCTCCTCAATAGGTATTCTCCGGGTAGGTCTTTACTGCAGATTCTGCCTAAAGTCATACATCCCACTTAGTTTAATTAGCAAAGAAAGTCTCCTGGCTCATCCACCCTCCCCCCAGAGTATACAGTAGTGGCCAAAATTGTGGAAACCTTTTGGGAAAAGTGTATTTTTGAGGTTTGATGGCTAATAACACCACTTTTTTTGGAGTAGTACCATAAAATTATATATCAATGGAAAGATAATTTAATCAAGAATGTAATGCTTTTCAACCTTTGTTTGAGAGATAAAAGTGGCTTTTTCATGGAATTCTAGATTTTAGGCCAAATTCCTGCAGTCTGCGCCGAACAGTCCTTGCACTCAACTTCACATTGCGTTGCGCCATTTCATCTTGTATACACCCAGATGATTTTCTTCTGTCACGTAGGCACAGTCTCTTAATTCTTCTATCATCACTTGCTGTTGTGCACCTTTTCCTGCCTTTACCAGTGTGCTTTTGTAGTGACTGAGTCTCCTTATACCTCTTCAAAAACTTAGAAATGCCACCTTTGGTTAAGTTTCCACCAATTTTTCTTCTAATTTCTTTATAACTGTAGCCTTGTTCACTTAATAATACTATTTTACATCGCTTTCTGGGTGACCAGTCAACTCTTTGCACCATTACTTTAATTTTATTACGTTTTACAAGCTCACTAAATGAAAGAACACAAAAAAACCCAACCAACTTGATAGCAATCACATAACACACTGACAAATGTCCTCCTCTCAGCTTCAATACATGACATCAATAACTGAATCCTACTGTGATCTGATTGGCTCATTGCCAAAACAAGATAACATCTGTTTGGTTCTCTAAACACTCATGCTCATTGGCTACAATCAGATGAAGGGAAGCTACCTGATATCAACCTAAGCAAGTTGTGCTTCCTTTTTCTGGTTATATGGCTATAACTTTTCATAGAATACAGATAAGTGAACAAACTTTGTTGCACTACATTCTTGATTAAATTATCTTTCCATTGATATAAAATGTTATGGTACTACTAAAAAAAAGTGGTGTTATTAACCATCAAACCTCAAAAATACACTTTCCCCAAAAGGTTTCCACAATTTTGGCCACTACTGTACTTTACTGAGAACAAAGCAGTTACAGCAGGACTGTTAAACTTGCAGCCCATGGGCCAGATGCATCACGCATTGGTCATGCCCACGCCCGGTTTAGCAAAGGGGAAAAAAGTCCCAATATGTCAAGTGACGCCACCATGATGACGTGAGTCTGGCACCCCTGAGTTACAGATTAGAGCAAGGCACAGTTCTGAGAGCAACCACAGTTCAGGGAATTTGGTTCAAAGGAGTCCTTGTCACAGGAAGAGTTCACTGGGACTGCAGCACAACCAGGAGCAGAACTGTGTCTCTGCAAACTCACACATAGCCTGGCAAGGCAAGCAAATTTTCCAGACGTTAGTAACAGCACTGGAAAAAGTGCTGGAAAAAGGCAACACTTGTTCCCCAAAAGTGTCCCTCCCAACAGCGTCTCTTTAAATCTCATTCCCAAGGTGAGCCTTGTGAAAAGGGGTGGGGTGCCCTCCTCACGAGTTGTCAGGTCGCCCTGCGTTGATCCCACCTCCTCTCCATTCTCGGTGCTTGGGGATTGGGGGGAGGTAATTGCTCATTGCCAGAGCTCCATCCCTCCTCTGCTCCGCTGCGTGCCCTCTCCTCCCCCTTTGCTTGGTCATCCTGTGCCCTCTGTCCTTCGCTGGCAACCCTTCCCAGGCCCGAGGGACCTGGGAGTGCTTTGTCCTGCTCCTGTAGTCAATTCTCCATTGGCCCTAGCTCCATCTCATCGTCCTCCTCAGACCCAAGCTCTGATGGGGCCATGACACCTGATCTCAACATCATTGAGTCTGGGATTATATGAAGAGACAGAAGGATTTGAGGCAGCCTACATCCACAGAAGATCTGTGGTTAGTTCTCCAAGATGTTTGGAACAACTTTGAAGGAACCTCGCTGAGTTCCTTTAAAAACTCTGTGGAAGTGTACCTAGAAGAATTGATGCTGTTTTGAAGGCAAAGGTGTTGTGGCCCGTTAGCAGCCTGTGCTGTTAGTAGCTGATTCCGACAGCGAGGAGGTTGGTGTGGTGCTTCGCCAGCAGCCTGTGCAGCTGGCGCTCGAGTCAGACAATGAGGAGGCTGGAGAAGATGTGGTGCCAGAGGCGGGGATTCAGCCAGGGCCTTCAGAACTTCCAGAAGCTCCCATAAGTGAAGAGGAAGAAGAGGAGAAGCCTCTTCTCAATGCACAAGCGCGCAGAGCTGTTAAAAGGCAGGAGTGGCTCCTCAGGAGGAGGTCTCCTCAAGAGTAAGGCTTGGGGCTAATTGGCCACTCCCCAGCCTATTTAAGGAAGAGCGACGACTGATGCAATTTGCAGGAAACAACTTCGTTCATATTCCTTCACGTCTTGATTCCAGAAATGTTTGGTTTGGCTTTTGTTTCTCTCTTGTCAGTTTTCCTGCAAATTGCTTCTGGGCATTCTGCCAACCACAGTAAGATTATGGTTATCTGAAATACTGTGCCTCAGAATTGAGTTATTATTCTTTGGATTCTTGTCGACTGTTAATGAAGTTAAATTAACAGCCCTTGTTCAGAAAAGATTGATTTAAACTGTACTTGTGTTCGAACAACTACTAAGAAAGCTCATTAGTAGTCCTTAATTAGTAAACTAAGGTTTGTATGGACTTTGTGTGTGCTGCGTTCTTTGGGGTCTGTAGCTGGGGCAGAACAAAAGGGTGGTCACACCAAATATTGATTTGATTTGGATTTTTCTTCTCTTCAATTACTTTTCATTTTGTTAATTGATAAAAAATAAACTATTGACACTTCTATTTCTGAAAGCATTCTTGGTCAGCCAACTGTGAATCCATCTGGTGGTGGTACTGTCTATCCCACATTGTTCTATCTTACCAAGAAGTAGGTTGTAGTTTACTTTGTCAAATGCCTTACTGAAGTCCAAGTATACTATATCCACAGCATTTCCCTTATCCACTATTTTACTCTATCAACAAAGGCAATAAGGTTTGTCTGGCATGATCTGTTTTTTTTTAAAAAAAACATGCTGGCTTCTAGTGATCGCTTTATGCATTTCTAGATGGTCACAAATCTGCTTCTTGATTATCTTTTCCAAGATTTTTGCAAGTATTGATGTCAAACTGATTGTGTCAACCCTGAAGCCATTTTGGAGTGTCTTCAGGGCTGCCACAGCAAGGCTTGTTGGAGCTGTGGGAATGGGAGGGAAAGGGAGGGGGAATAGAGATAGTGTCAGCCCTGGAGGGCATCTTTTTCTTTGGATCTTCAGGGCTGCCACACTTAGTGCTGTGCGAAATTGGGAGGGGGGATTGCATGGAGTTGCAGGGATATCTAGCCATAATAACATTCTTTTCTCTGAGAGTCAAGGACATCCAGCCTGCAACTGGAGTGGTGTAACTGGGAGGCATCTCCAGTTGGGACGGTGCATTGATTGGACCATGTGATGGACATGTGGGTGCAGGGGGAAGGGACTTGGACTTTCTTTTGGGTGGGGAAAATCTGGAAGCTTTCAGATTCGGGTTTTCCCAGATGTGCCAATATGACATCTCTAATAAAATGGAACTTTGAGGAACTTCTAGCCTCAGAGTTTTCTTTCGTTTGGGGTGTTACCTGGAACCTTGACAGATAGCTGGGGACTTCTAGCCAAAATAAAATTCTTTCTCCTGGGAACCAAGGATGTTCCCACCAGGTGCTGGGGAGGCGTGGACTGAAACCAACTGGAGTTGGGACTGTGACCTGGTTGGGCCATGTGATGGACATGTGGACTGGGGGGTGAAGAACTTTGATTTTTAATTTGGGTGGGGAAAACCTCGGGACTTCAGAATCGGGTTTTCACCAGATGTGCCAATATGATATGCCTACACAATTTGGACTTTGAGGATCACCTCGGCCTTGGAGTTTTGATTGCATTGGGTCTGTTACTTGGAACCCTGACAGATTGCTCTGTAGTTTCCTTTCCCCCCCATAATCTCTTTTCTAATCCTCTGGCAGTTTCCCCATGCTCCAGGAGCTCTGAAAAATTTTGTTCACCAAGATCACATCTGCCAGCCCCTTCATTATCCTGGGATATAAATTTAGAGGAGTTCAAATCCTGGCGATTTGAACTCCTCTAAAGTGGATAGGTGTTATTTTAACAATTTCTTCCTTCTGTCAGGTTATGATGTTATCTCAAATAAATTGCATTTCTAAACAAAAAGTCTTTGATGAAATCTTTCATTTATTGAGAATAACAATCTGTCCCGGACTCCGTTGCAGCCAAAACTGACCCTCTGACCCCAGACCCTTCCCTTTCTGTTCCCCAATTCTCAGCATCTCATTGGCCATCTTCCAAGTCATTCTCGTCATCTCTGCTACTTCAACTCACAGGAATGTCCCCCCTCCCGCCTTGTCCGGGTGATCTGCATGGAATTTGGCTATAAGGCGGTCAGCTTGGATGTTTGTGCTCTTCACCCAGGAAGCCTCTGACAAGGGGTAACCCTTCCATTTAATTAAGTATTGGAGGTGCCCCCTGTGCCATCTCGAATCGAGAATTTGCTGTACCTCATAGTGAGTGTGGCCCCCAATGACCAGGGGCCCGGGCGGGTCACATGGCGCCAGCCTTAAAGTTGACCCCACCACAGGCTTCAGGAGGCTGCTGTGGAAAATGGGGTGTATCTTTCCTAGTAGCCGGGGCAACTGCAGTTGTACTGTAACCGGGTTGATTACTTTTACTATAGGGAACGTTCCTATAAACTTCGGGCCCAATTTTCTGCTCGGGAATCTAAGTCTCAAATATTTGGTGGAGAGGTAGATCTTCTCTCCGACTCGAAATGGTCTTTGGGGAGTTCGGTGCTTGTCTGCTTGTTTCTTATAGGATTGTGCCGCCTTGGCCAACACCCTCTTAACGTTCTCCCAGGTTTCTCTCAACATTGGCTCAGTGGCTCAGTAGACTAAGGGAGTGATTAACATCCACTTACATCTGCTGCCTGCAATTACTGCAAGTTCAAATCCCACCAGGCTCAAGGTTGACTCAGCCTTCCATCCTTTCTAAGGTGGGTAAAATGAGGACCCAGATTATGGGGGCAATAAACTGACTTTGTATAAATATACAAAAGTATGAAGGCTATTGCTTAACACATTGTAAGCCGCCCTGAGTCTCTGGAGAACGGCGGCATATAAATCAAATTTAAAAAAAAAACATTGCCATCCAATCGGTCAAGCTGACTGAGGAAGGGGGCTCCCTCGGGTACTCTGGCATGGGGACGAAATCCATACCACTCACTATTTTAAACGGGGTTAATCCCATGCTACTGTGGACAGCATTATTATATGCGACCTCCGCAAAAAATAGGAGGTCTGCCCAATTGGACTGTTGGTAGTTGACATAGCATCTTAAGTATTGCTCTATCATGGCATTCAGTCTCTCCGCCCCCCCATTGGTGCTCGGGTGAAACACTGAGCTGAGGCCTTGGGATGACCCTATGGATCGTAGGAACTCCCTCCAGAATTTTGCTGTGAACTGGACCCCTCGGTCAGAGATGATTCTTCTGGAGACTCCATGCAGGCGGTAGATGTGTTTCAGGAACAGTTTGGATAACTGGCGGGCTGAGGGTAGCCTGCTGCAGAGTATAAAGTGTGCCTGTTTGGAGAATAAGTCTATTACAGTCCAGATCACTGTGTTTCCACCACTCCTCAGCAGTTCTACTATGAAATCCATCACAATCTCCTCCCATGGTCTTTTTTTTTTATTAAAAAGTTTTTAAAAAGAATACAAACATTTTCTCCCCCCCGCCCCCTCCCGCACCCGTCCCCTCCCCCATTCCTGCCCTCTTATCCCTCCCCCCACCCCTTCCCTTTTCCCCCTCCCCCCTCCCCCCCTAGACTTCCCAAAACAAGCACAGGGTATAGCATTTCCCCAACATTAAGCTAAAATATGCTAACATTATATTAAGTTCCAATTATGTCTAAATCTTTAACTCCTATAACTCTAAACATTATAAACCCACACCATCAACTATCGGTTAGATTACATATTTCATTCATATGCTATTTGAAGCTTCTTAGTCTGATACTTGTTTTGAATATAGTCAATCCATCTTCTCCATTCCAGCAAATATCTTTCATTTGAATTGAATTCATTCCCATTTTTGCCATTTCAGCCAAGTGCACCACTTTTAATGTCCATTCCTCAATGGTTGGTAGATCTTCCTTCTTCCAGTACTGTGCCACTAGTAACCTAGCAGCAGTTATTAAGTTTAAAATCAACTTAGTTTCTATAACCGTACAATCCATTACAATTCCCAACAGAAAAAACTGTGGCGTAAATTTAATCTTTTTCTTTAAAATATTCTGGATAATCCACCATATTTTAATCCAGAAAGCCTTAATTTTCTTACATGTCCACCATATATGATAATACGTAGCATCCTGACAGTCACATCTCTAGCATCTAGGTTGTACATTTGGATACATACCAGCTAATTTTGGGGGGTCTAGATGCCACCTGTAAAACATTTTATAAAAGTTCTTTCTTAGGTTCTGCGCTTGTGTAAATCTTACATTTCTAACCCATATATTTTCCCATGTTTCCATCGTTATTACTTCACCTATATTTTGTGACCATTTTATCATACAGTCCTTAACTAAATCTGTTTCTGAATCTATTTCCACAAGGGCGTTATACAATCTTTTTATGTGCATTTGGCTCTTATCTCTCATTTGTTTAATCAAATTCTCCTCCTGTTGCAAAATACCTACTTTTTGATCTGTTCCCCATCTGGCCTGCAGCTGACCATACTGAAACCAAGTCTTAACTACTCTTTCTTCTTTTAATTGTTGAATAGATTTTAATTGAAATCTGTTTCCTTCCTTATACAAGAGTTCCTTATAAGTAGTCTCATCTTGTTTTTGTTCTACACTTATATTCTCTATTGCGTGTCTGGGTACTGTCCAAATTGGTAATTTATCATTTAATTTATATTGATATTTTTTCCAGACACGCAATAAAGCATTTCTTAGTATATGACTCTTAAAGGTGCTATCTACTTTTTTTATTATACAATAAATAAGCATGCCAGCCATAGACCAGACCATATCCTTCTATATTTAATATCCTTTCCTCTGTTAAATTTACCCAATCACTAACTGCCGAGAGAGCAGCTGCTTCATAGTACAATCCTAAATTAGGCATTTTAAGACCTCCTCTTTCTCGAGAATCTTGCATTATTTTCTGCTTTACTCGTGGCTTCTTTCCTTCCCAAACAAAGGTATTTATACCTTTTTACCATTCCTTCAGATTTTTATCATTTTTAAGTATAGGTATCATCTGAAACAGAAATAAAAACCTTGGTAAAACATTCATCTTTACTGCAGCTATCCTTCCCAGCAGAGATAATTGTATTTTTTTCCAACTTTCCATCTCTGTATTTTTTGCCACAATGGTTCATAATTATACTGATATAATTTCATATTCACACTTGAAATATTAACCCCTAAATACTTAACCTTCTTCACCACTTCAAATCCTGTAACCCTTTTCATCTCTTCCTTTTGGGTCCTCGTCATATTTTTAGCTATTATCTTTGTTTTGGCTGCGTTTATCTTGAAAACAGATACTTGTCCATATACCTTAATTAAATCCTTCAATACAGTAACCGACTGTGCCGGTTGGGTTAAGGTAACAACCAAGTCATCTGCAAATGCCCGTACTTTATACTCAGACTGTCTTATTTTAATTCCCATTATCTCGTCCAGCCCCCGAATTTTATTCAGCAATATTTCCAATGACAAAATAAATAACAATGGAGACAAAGGGCAACCTTGCCTTGTACCTTTTTCTATTTTAAAATTTTCAGTTAAGCCTCCATTATTTGCGCTGTTTGTTCCTGATATATTGCCTTAATAGATTTTATACAATGTTCTCCAAATTGCATCCTTTCCATTAATTTCAGTAAAAATTGCCAATTCAGACAATCAAACGCTTTCTCTGCATCTAGAAATATTAGCACCGCAGGGACTTGGTTGTTCCTCCCCAAATATTCTAATACATTAACAATATGTCTTACATTACCCTTCATTTGTCTACCAGTTATAAAACCTGTTTGGTCATGATGTATCACTTGTTGCATAACTGTCATTAATCTGTTTGCTAAGACTTTAGCAAAAATCTTATAATCTGTATTTAAAAGTGATATAGGTCTGTGATTTTTAGGATCTGTGTGGTCTTGACCTTCTTTGGGAATTAAAGAGATAAAAGCTGTTTTCCACGATGGTGGTACCCCACCTCCTTGTTGTATATTATTAAATAATTCCTTCAGTGGTTCAACCATTTCCTCCTGTAAATATTTGTAATAGACAGTCGACAACCCATCTGTCCCAGGTGATTTACCCACTTTCAATTGTTTAATTGCAAACAAAATCTCCTTTGAAGTTATCAATTGATTTAAACTATCCCTCTGCTCCTGTGTTATTATATGAACATCCTCCCTTTGTAAATATCTATCTATATCTGCATCTTCTATTTTGTCAGCAATATACAATCTTGAATAAAATTCTAAAAAAGACTTCTTAATCAACTCTTGCTGGTAAACCTCTTTCCCTTTATATTTTATTTTCTCTATTATCCTCAAGTTCTGTTTTTTTCGTAGCAAGTAGGCTAACCACCTTCCCGGTTTATTTGCATTACAAAAATTATTAGGTTTGGCATATTGTAAACTAGTCGCGGCTTGATCAGCCAGCAACATGTTAAATTGCCCTTTCAGTAAGTTAATTGCCTCTTTGATTTTTTTATCTGTGGGGTTCATTATCAAAGCTTGTTCTTTTTTCTTTATTTCATCTTCCAGTAACTTTCTTTTTTCCCCTTGCCTCTTTCTAAATTTATTATTCAAATAAATCAAAATACCTCTCATATATGCCTTACTCGCATCCCAGACCATTTCCATAGGGGTACCTTTTTGCATTTTTATAGCAAAAAATTCTTTCATAAACCTCTTGCACTCTTTTACATTTTCCTGATATCTAAACAAATTTTCATTTAACCTCCATGACCTCTTAGGTCCCCTTCCATACTCCAATTCTACCCAGACTGGACTATGATCTGTTAGTGTTCTGGAGCAAATCTTCATATTCTTCACCCTAGGAGAAAGATCATTAGTAGTTAAGATAAAATCAATCCTTGAGAAGGATTGGTGTCTGTCTGAAAAAAAAGTAAAATCTTTTTCTGTTGGATTTCTTTCCTGACAAATATCTTTCAACTCCCAATCTTCCATCATCTCGAAAAAAGATTTTGGCAATCTTGCTCTCATTGTTTGATTTTGTTTAGGGCCTCTCTTATCTTTTTTAACATCTAAGACTCCATTCCAGTCACCAAGTAAAATACATGATTTATAATTCCACTGGATCAGCTTTGAATGTAAAAGTTTATAGAAATCTTGTTGTTGTTGATTTGGTGCGTAAATTCCAATTAAAAGTAATTTTTCTCCTTTTACTATAAGTTAAATTGCTAGAAATCTCCCTTGATCATCTGCTTCAATTAATTTTGCAATTAAGTCTTTTTTCAAATATATAACTATACCATTTTTCTTCTCTGGTGCTGCTGCAACATAGTGTACACCTAATCTTGTGTTTATTAAATATTTTTGATCTTGTATTCTAATATGAGTCTCTTGTAAGCAAATTACATCATTTTTAAATTGTTTAAGATAATGAAATATTTTCCTCCTTTCTGCGCTGAATTCAAGCCATTAACATTCCAGGTCAGGAACCTAGTTCCCATCTTTAAATCTCCGAAGTTTTTGGAGCAGTTCTTGATGATCTTTCTTGATTTGACCTTTAGGTCTGGCTCCTCCCACAACTTCTGTTTTAGTAGTTTCCTGAGTTTCCATCTGTAATTGTTGCAATCTTAAATCTTCCTTGCATTTGGCTGTAGCAGCTCTTGTCTGTCTTTGATCCTTTGGCTCTTCTGTTATATCAATTAACTGTATTTGAAGAAGATCTTATTGGTTAGCCAACCCTCCCCCTTGAGCGATAGCCAATAATTCTTCTCTTTCTCCTTTTCTTTCCCCCCTTGCTTCTTTCTTACTTTTAGCTTCCAGTGATTTTGGTGGTCCAGCCTTTAAAACCTTATTATAAAAATCTCTTGCTTTCCATATAGTATTAAGCCGGTGTCTTTCTCCTGAATAGTTCACCACTATTCCAGCTGGAACCTCCCATCTGTATTGTATCTGACGACTTCTCAGTTCATCCACCAGAAAGGAATACTCCCTTCTGGCTCTCAACATTTTTGGGGGGATTTCTTTCATTGTCATTACCTCTTGACCTTCAATTTGAAGCTTGTTGTTAAAAGTGGCCTGTAGAATCTCATTACGAAGTCTCCTTGTAGTAAAATAAATCACAATGCCCCTTGGTAGATTTTTCTGTCTAGCCACCCATGAATTGACTCTGTAAATTTTGTCGATCTGCCAGCCAATTTCGACTTTCTGTTCCCCCAACACCTGCGCCAAAGCCTCCACCATCATCTCTTTCAAATTTTCTTGTTTGTTTTCTTTCACCCCTCTTATTCTGAAAGCAAATTCCATATCCCTATATTGAATCATCATGACATCAGCTTCTGCCCTTTCAATTTTTTCCTGGGCCAAGCCCAATTTATTGTCCAGAATTTCAGTAGACTGTTTTATCTCTTCAACCTTATCATCCAAAATTTCAATATGTCCTGCCAAGCCTTGAAATGCCATAAGAATATCCTCCCTAATTTCCTGATTCCTAATTGAAATCTCCTCTGAGACCGTTTGAATCTTCTCATCAAACACAGTAATAAGTTTATCCTGTGTGATTTTTAAGGCTTGTTGTAACATTTCTAATGTTAAAATCTGTGGTTCTGTTGGGGAACAAGAACTTGCAATCTTGATGTATGAGCTGGAGAGCTGCCAGCACTTCTAGACCCCTTGGTGGGAACAGTTTTTACAGGTTTTGAGGCCATCTTCCAAAATGGGCTGATCTCCCCCTCCCTCTTTGCCTGTCTGCAGCCAAAAGAGAAGGAATTTTTTTTCCCAAAAGATCAAAAAAAAGAAAAATCCTTGTTCCTTTTTCAGTTAACTTACTTTGCTACTTAGAAAATCCTCCTTCTTACATTAAAATGTTACTTTCTTGCCGTTACAAAGTCTCTTTCCCACAAAGGAAAAAAGAGGCTTGGTCAAACTTTTCTTAACTTTCACTTTCCACACCCACTCAGACCTCAATTGCCATTTTGTTTCCACTGTTAATTAGTACTTCCGAAGGAGGCAATAAACAATTGGAGTTAAGTGTGAAATACTTGCAGTCTTGTTTCTCCTGGCTTGTTTGTCTGCTGCTGTTTTATTTCTTGAAATCCATCCCCCCCCCAAAAAGGCAGAAGTGGTTGCGGCATTTGGCTCTGCTGCTGCAGAGTCGTCCTGGGTCCGGAGCTGCTTGGCAGGTTTCTAGGGAGCTCCCACACTTCGCACCCCAGAGTTTTCTCTGGGGCACTTGGAGAGCTCTACCTTCCCCTGCCTGCTCTTGCCTCTCCCCTTTGCCCGGGGAGAGACTTTTCAAGCCTCCCGACAGCGCTTGCCAGCTGTTCGGGGGCTTTTATGGAGCCAAGGAGCAGGCGCTCATATTCGAGTGTCTTCAACGCGATCGTAGCGCCACCGGAAGCCCCTCTTCCCATGGTCTTGTCGGTTCAGCTACTGGTTGCAGCAGTCCGGGAGGGTATCCTGGTCATTTCTTCATTGTGGCACAGATGGTACAACTTTTTACATAACTGTCTACGTCCTTTCTCATGTGGGGCCACCAGAACTGTCTTCGTACTAAGTGCAGAGTCTTCAGGAAACCAAAATGTCCCGCTGGTTTAACGTTGTGGCTCCTCTTGAGGATCAGGGTGCGTAGAGTCTCTGGGACATAGAGTTTTGTCCCCTTCAATGCTAGGTCATTCCTTTTTGTCAAGAGATGTTGATTGTCTCGAAACCAGGGGTCCGCCAATGTTTCAGTTTTGAGTCTTGTCGTTAAGTCACTTGCAAGTTGGCCCTGCTGGTCGCGACGTTGCCGTCTGGTGACTACTTGACCTACTACTTGGGTAGGGGGGATGATGGCATTCACTACCTGCTCCCGCTCACTGTTGTATTGGGGCATCCGGGAGAGGACATCGGCCAGAAAGTTCTTCCCCCCTGGGATGTGCTTGAGCTTGAAGTTGAAACAATTGAAGTATTGAGCCCACCGGACTTGCCTGGGCGACAACTTGCGTGGGGTTCTGAGGGCCTCCAGATTCTTATGATCAGTCCAAACTTCAAACGGTCTCTGGCTTCCCTCTAGCAGGTGTCGCCAGGTCAGCAGCACCCATCTCACCGTGAACGCTTCCTTTTCCCATGCTGCCCATCACCTTTCTGTGTTGGTGAGCTTGCGGGAGGTGTAGGCACAAAGTTGTAGAATACCTTGGCTGTTCTTTTGGAGCAGCACAGCCCCCACTGCCACATCGCTGGCGTCTGCTTGGATGACGAAGGGCTGTTCAGGGTCAGGATGCTTTAAGACAGGTTCTTTTGCAAACATGTCTTTTAGTGTTTCGAATGCCCATTGGCAGGTCAGGTCCCACTGTAGGGGTTGTCCCGGGCGGAGTTTCGTTGTCGGACTCCCTGTCTTTAGGAGGTCCATCAAAGGTTTGGCAATTTTTGCAAACAAGGGGATGAATTGTCTGTAGAAGTTCGTGAACCCTAAGAAGCTTTGCAGTTGTCTGCGGGTGCAAGGGGGTTGCCATTGTAGAACTGATTGTACTTTGGCTGGGTCCATCTCTATCCCCTTGTTTGATATTCGGTAGCCTAAGTAGTCTAGCTGTGATTGGTGGAACTTGCACTTTGAGAGTTTGACATACAGGTTCGCCCTCAGCACTTTCTCCAGCACTTGGCGGATGAGGGGTATGTGTTCGTCTATGGTTTCTGTGTAAATGAGAATATCGTTCAGGTAGACGAGGACCCCTTTGTAGAGGTGCTCATGTAGAACTTCATTTATCAACTGCATGAACACCGCCGGGGCTCCCTGCAATCCAAAAGACATCACCTTGAATTGGAAACTCCCTAGGGGGCAGTTGAATGCTGTTTTCCACTCATCTCCTTCCCTGATGCATATTCGGTAGTAGGCTTCTCGGAGGTCTAGTTTGGTGAAAACTTTTCCTTTGGCCAGGTGGGCTAGCATGTCCTTCATGAGGGGAAGGGGATATAACTTGTGTACGTAGACGGCATTGATACCTCTAAAATCCACCAGTAAACACATAGAGCCATCTTTCTTCTCTTTGAAGAGGACCAGTGCCGCGACCCGTGGTTTAGCTGGCTCAATGAAACCCCTTTGTAGGTTCTTGTCTATGTAGTTCCGCATTTCTTGCATTTCACAGGGCATCATGACATATAGTTTAGGTTTAGGTAGTTTCGCTCCAGGGATGATCTCGATGGCGCAATCGGCCTCGCGGTGGGGGGGTAGAACGTCACACTTGGCCTTGCTAAACACCTCTGCAAGGTCTTGGTACTCCTCTGGGATTTGTTCTGTGTCGTGGGAGCTGTCGGATGCAGCCGCCAGTTGCTCTGCTCTACCCTCAGGGAGGGGCCCTTGTATTGGTGGCGTCTTCCTTTGCTGAGGTGGGAAGGATTGGGGCCCCTGCATGGGGGGCGTCTCCCCTGGTTGGAGCGGCAGGGGTTGGGGGCCCTTTGCAATCCTCAGCCTGCAGGTTCCCTCTTGCCACCAGATGATTGGGCCCCACTTGTCTAGCCACGAGAGTCCCAGTATGACTGGGTCTGTCATTTTGGGGTCTATTATGAACCGAATCGTTTCCCAGTCGTCTGCTAGCTCCAGCCTCACTGGCTCGGTCAAGTGTGTGGCGTAAGTCCCCCCCACTAGGGATCCATCAACTTGTTCAAATCAGATTGGGTGGTTGAGCTTTTTAGCACGGATCCCCAACTTTAGGACTGTGGGTAGGTTAATCAGGCACCTCATGCAGCCTGAATCTATTAGGGCTTGGAAAGTCCCTTGGGTCCCTGTTTTCGGGGCTGTTAGGCGTATGGGGAAGAGAAAGGGGTGGATGGGTCCACTCACCATTGGGTCGTCTTCACCCTCGTCCTCACTGTCATACAACTCGGGGGATTGATTTCCCTCATCTGGGATCCCTCTTGTTTCGGTCAGGTGGGCAAAGACCTCTGGGCCCTGGGGGGATTTTCGTGGCGCATTGGTGGCGCGTGTGGGCCCTTGTTCCGGTCGTGCCCTGGGCGGTGGATCTGGCCTCGGTCTCGGGGTTCCAAAGGCTGCTGCCAGGTGACCAATCCCCCCGCACCTGTAGCATCTCAGCGGCCTCTGTGGGACGACTGGCCTCTGGGTGGGCTGTGGTGCTGCGGTCCCTCGTCTCCCGGGTGGTCCCTGGTCCGGTTGGCCTCTCTCCATGCTATCTGGCTGCTTTGACATGTCGTTGGCCCGCAGCCCTCTGTCGACTTTTATCGCTACCCGGAACCATTCGGAGAGTCTGTTTGGGACGTCTCAATAAGCGGTCACTTGGGCAATTCGCTTATCTAGACTTGTTCTAAAAAAATACACCAGTAGTCGCTCTGGTAAGGGAGGTAGGGTCCCAATGACTCTCCTGAATTCACGGATATGCTCTCTGATAGGCTTCCCCCTCTGCATTAGGTTCCTGAGCTCGTCCTCCACATAGGGGGCCTCTTCTGCCTCCTTTAACTGGGTTCGTAATAGTTGTAAGAACCCATCTGCGTCTTGCAGTTGGGGGGCCCTGTTCTTGTAGAGGGCTGCTGACCACCTTCTTGCTTCTCCTTCAAAACCCTCTGAGATGGCACTGACTAGGGCTCTGGGAAATGGATAGAGGTGTTCATAGTGCTCAATGTAGATCTCAGCTGTGTCGAGGAATTGCGCTAGCTGGTCTGGGTCACCATCGAACTTCCCTCTGAAGCGGGGTGGGTCCTCCTTCACTGTTCTATCCTCCCAGTGCGGGGCTCTGTAAGCCTGCTCTCAGTGCCACTGGTTCTCTTCCTCTCCCTTCATTCTAGGGTAGGGAGGTGGTGTCCTGTCTCGGCGGCTCTGCTTGCTTTGCAAGGGGGGAACCCATGGATGCGTTTTTGGGCTTCCTCTCCTTCTGCTATGGGGGGGTGAAGGGCTGTGCCTCCGTCTAGGGTGTCTCAATTCAGCAGGCTCAACTGGTCCCCCCCTCTCCTTAGGCCTGCATGATGGCCCCTCCTCCAGAAGGATGGCACGGTCAAATTTCTCCTTCAATTCATCTATGGGGCACTCGAGTGGCTTCCCTGAAGCTTTTTGGTGCCTGGCCTGCTGCCAGTCCCATAGCCAGTCTGCCCTCCCCAATTCACTTAGGGGTTTCCCCTTCCCCTGAACGTTCGGGAAGGGAAACTCAGCCTCTGCAGATTTTGGCAAAAGCCCTGAATACTCATCTTTTTTCTTCTTGGTCTGTGGCACAATCGTCTGACCTTGGTTGTCTTGCAGCTTCGCTGGGGGAGGGAGGGGATGAGGCCCCGAGGCATCCAAGCTGGCTGGAGTCAAGATTGGCTCTTTTCCAGTTGCCTGAATTAAACTTTCCTCAGATAACTTACTTTCTGCCATGACGTCTGGACTGCGTCTCCATTCGCTCCATATATCAGGAAGGGAACTGGAGGTTTGGAGGTCAGCCAGCTTGGCTTGGAAAGGAGTTTCGGCTGTCTGTCAGGTTACGATGTTATCTCAAATAAATTGCATTTCTAAACAAAAAGTCTTTGATGAAACTTTCATTTATTGAGACTAACGATCTGTCCCGGACTCCGTTGCAGCTGAAACTGACCCTCTGACCCCAGACCCTTCCCTTTCCGTTCCCCAATTCTCAGCATCTCATTGGCCATCTTCCAAGTCACTCTCGTCATCTCTGCTACTTCAACTCACAGGAATGTCCCCCCTCCCATCCCATCTCCTAGGGGACATTATCCGCCGGGAAAATAAGTAGGTGAGAAGTCAAGCTGCTTCTTCCTCTCTCTCATGTCAGCACTGGATCGAATGTAGTTTGGAGTGCTGACACCTTCTTTTGACCTGCATTCCTGTTCTGTCTCCCACAATGCTGCTTTTGGTAGGTTGGACTACTTTTTTCACCCCTTTTGCATAAAGATAAAGGCAAAGAAGGAATTAAGGAGTTTTGCTTTCTCCCAGCTGCCAGACACCTTCTTGCCATCTTCTCCCATTAGGAGACTGATCATTTCCTTGACTTTGTTCTTGTTCCTTACATATTGAAAGAAACTTTTTTTGTTATTTTTGGGATTTGTTGCAAGTCTTAGTTCATTCTGAGCATTAGCCTTCCTGACTCCGTCCCTGCAGATTCAGGCTGTTTGCTAGTATTCTGTTGTCCCAGTTTCCAATTTTTTATATTTGTCCTTCTTGTCCCTCAGTTTGCTTGACAGCTCTTTGTGCAACCATGCTGGTCTCATCTGGTGTCGTTTGTTTTTCTTTCTCTGTGGTATTGTTTTTGTTTGTGCCTTTATTATTTTGTTTTTCAGAGTTTCTCATGCATCCTGAACTGTTTTTCCTTCTAGGATTTCCATTCATGGAATCCTTCCTAGTCTTTCTCTTAATGTGTTGAAGTCAGCTTTCTTGAAGTCTAAAACACTGGTCTGACTTTGTTCAGTCTCCTGTGCCTGCATTATGGCAAATTCTAGTATGACAGTCACTGGCTGGATTATGTTGTATTGCTTGTGTTTGTATTATATTGAATTCCAATATGACGTGATCACTCTCCCCCAAAGTTCCTACAACTTCCACTCCCTCAATCATCTCATCCGTATTAGTTAGGATTAAGTCCAGTATAGCTGAACCTCTAGTACCCACCTCTACCTTTTGGGTGACAAAGTTGCCAGCTAGGCACATCAGAAACCTGTTTGATCTTCCACTTGCTGCAGAATTTGTTTCCCAGTTGATGTCAGGGTAGTTAAAGTCCCCCATTACTACAGTGGTGTGTTTCCTGCACACCTTGGCTAACTGATTAGCAAAAAGTTCAACTATTTCCTCCACTTGGTTGGGTGGCCTGTAGTACACACCTATGGCAATGTGATTGCTTTTTCCTCTGATATTCACCCAAATGCATTCAATAGGGCTTTCATCCTTAGTATTGTGTATTTCTGTAGAGGTGTAGTAATTCTTTACATACAATGCAACACTTTCCCCCCCTCCTTTTTTTTGAGTTGGTTCTATTTCTTTTGAACAAAATCTTTCTAGCAATATGTTCCATGGGTTCCATCCCACCATGTTTCAGTAATAGCAACAATATTGTACCTGCCTTCATGTACTGGGACTTTAAGTTCTCTCTGTTTGTTACCCAAACTCTGAGCATTAGTGTATAGGCATCTAAGCTCATTATGGATGACCTTTAATTTGCTTCCTACACTCCTGTTTTATACCTGAGCTCCCCTTCTCATCCAGTCTGATTGGTTGTTTTATGGATTACAGGTAGTCTGCGATTTACAACACTTCATTTAGTGACCATTTGAAATTACACCACTGAAAAAAGTGACTTATGACCGTTTTTCACACTTACAACCGTTGCAGTATATCCATGGTCACGTGATCACAATGTCAATGACCAAGACAGCGGGCCATTCAAAGTTGCCACAATGCGCTGTTTCTGAGTTGCCACGCACACGCAGGGGGAGGGGGATGCATGGGGGCACAGATGGGTGATGGGATTCACGCTGGGAGAGGAGCCAGGAAGGCAAGCCAGCTGTGGTCAGTTCAGAAGCCATCCAGGCTTGAAGAGTACTTGCTGGAGCCAGCCAGGGAGCAACCAGGAACAGAAGGGCAGGATGTGCTGAGTCCGTATAGCCAGCTGGCTAGCAGAAGCCAGTAATGCTGGCTAGAAACCCTTTTACTTGTATTGTTCACCACATGCCAAGCTGAGACTCCAGTAAAGAGACCCGTTCTGCTCACAGTATGGCCTGTTCTTTTGCTGGCTTGGTTTGGTACCATGACACATGTTAGGGAATGGCTATTGCCTAACTGGTTGGGTTGGCAATATATATAAACCATCAATGCATGTTTGCAGTCAAAATGTAATGTATAGCTTTAAGACTGTAATACTGTATTGCATCATACTGTATTCTGATTGGCTAGCTCTGTAGCCAACGTACTTAAGAGGAAGCTTGAATCATGGCTTATTTTTCTTATTACATTATTACTGCCACCTCTGCTCCTCTCTGCCTGTTCTCTCTGCATGATCACTGATTGATCATTGCTACTTGTTGTTTTTCTACTGTTTTACTGATTGTTTTACTGCTGTACTTGTTCCTGTTTGCAACTCCAAAAAGAACTGTTTTATTGCATATGACTACAACAACTGGTAAGAAGACTGTTCTTGGAATATCCCTGGATTGACAATTTAACTATCTTTATCTGTGTATGACCTGGATTGTTTATTGGACTTTGCTTTGCTTTTTCCTAAAAGTAAAAGAATATCACAACTCAGTGTGTCTGTATTGACAGTGCTTATTCACAATCACTCTCAGCTGTTTCTCATGTGCACAACCTTGCTACTCAAGGGTTACTCTGCGCATATTCCTTAACAACACACAATTTGTATGCTTGGTAACTGGTTCATATTTATGATGGTTGCAGTGTCCCAGGATCATGTGATCACCTTTTGCGACCTTCTGACAAGCAAAGTCAATGTGGAAACTAGATTCACTTAACCATGTTACTAACTTAACTACTGCAGTGATTCACTTAACAACCATGGCAAGAAAGGTCACAAAATGGGGCACAATTCACTTAATAACTGTCTCACTTAGCAACAGAAATTTTGGGCTCAGCTGTGGTCGTAAGTCAAGGACTACCTGTATACTTGGGGTTTGGGCTTAAAGATTGGTCTCCCTCCCCTTCCAGTTTTAGTTTAACACTCTTTGAATGAGCCAAGCCAGTTGTTTTCCAAACACATTCTTCCTGGTCCTTGTGAGGTGCAGCCCATCTCTTGCCAGAAGCCAGTCAACATTCTATTTTTGAAAGATAAAATTAAAAAATGAGAATATTCATACAGTTCTTTGGCTTGCTTTAAATCTAACAGTTCATACATGTTTCCTGTTGTTTCATGTTTTGCTAAATCAGTGTTTCTCCTCAGTAACTGAAACAATATCAGTTCAACTTCTGCTATACTATTAATTAGAGAACACCCACAGAACCATCAATAACATTTTTAAAGGAATCCAGTTTACCAGAGAAGAAGAAAACAACAACTCGCTACCCTTTATTTTATTTATTTATTTATTTATTTAATTTGTATACCGCCCTTCTCCAGCTGGACTCAGGGCGGTGAACAGCCAAAATAAAAACAGAGCATACAAAATTAAAAAACAATTTAAAAAAATTAAATAGTTTTGGCTCACAATTTAAAACAACCAAGTTAAAACCAATTTACAATTTAAAACCAGAAGAATAGGGTCAAGCCAGGCCGGCTAGATGAAATAAATGTGTTTTCAGGGCTCGACGGAAAGCCCGGAGGTCAGGTATCATGCGTATCTCTGGGGGTAGGTCATTCCACAGGGCGGGTGCCGCTACAGAGAAGGCTCTCCCTCTGGGGGTCGCCAGCCGGCATTAAATGTCCAGGATGTTTAGATGTCCAGGATGTCTTCCTGGACATCCTGATCAGCAGAGACCACAAGGGGAAACTAGAAATGCAAGTCTACAGAAAAACCACCCTTACTAACTAGGTGCTCCACTACCAAAGCAACAACCCAACCTCCCACAAGAGAAGCTGTGTAAGGACTTTATTTAGACGAGCCCAATCACACTGCATGCCAGGGTTCCGACGGATGCCCTAATTAATTCATGAACCTTGAGTCAAGTTTCAAAAGAAATCCAGTTATTTATTAAGAGCAACATGTCGGCACGTATCCAAGTGGAGTCAGCTCTGCCCCACGTAATTTACAGCCCCACTATGACCGTTTCCCTCCTCCTCCCTGGGTGTGTCATAAATCACATTCTCCCATGGAGCACTTTCTCAGGCTGTAGAAAACACGCCTCTCTGGCTGGCTCTGGTAACCTGGGATACAATCTGGAGAAAGATATGCATGGAATGTGCTTCTGGTCGTGGCAGCCGAACTGCTTCGTCAGTTCTCCCTCCTCCTGCCTATGGCAACTCGAAAGCAGGCCTGGAATGCTTTACGAGTTGACATTCGGCTCACCTCACTTCCCGAAGGTGACCTGCGCAAAGCAAAAACAAATTGAGTACAGGTATAGAATTTAGGGATGCGACCCCCCCCACACACAGGCTTGTTTGGATTTTCTGTGTGGGATTTTGCTATAAGGCGATCAGTCTGGATGTTCCTACTCTTTACCCAAGATGCCTCTGATAAGGGGTAGCCCTTCCACTTGATTAAGTATTGGAGTTGTCTCCTGTGCCACCTTGAATCAAGGATTCACTGCACCTCATAATGGGTTTGGCCCCCTATGACTACGGGGTCCGGG
The DNA here is from genome assembly GCA_012654045.1 of Ptyas mucosa. Classification (NCBI taxonomy): domain Eukaryota; kingdom Metazoa; phylum Chordata; class Lepidosauria; order Squamata; family Colubridae; genus Ptyas; species Ptyas mucosa. The sequence continues at coordinate 32,917 of WNWU01012407.1, forward strand.
GGCTCATGGGGTAGTGGCCTCAGGGTCGATCCAACCACAGGTTTTAAGAGGCTACTATGGAATACTGTGTGTATCTTACCTAGCAGTCGGGGCAATTTCAATTGCACCGTGACTGGGTTGATGATCTTTACTATGGGGAATGGTCCCATAAACATTGGCCCCAGTTTCTTGCTAGGGAGTTTTAACCTCAAATATTTTGTGGAGAGGTAAACCTTCTCTCCCAGTTGGAATGGCCGTTGTGGAGCTCGGTGTTTGTCTGCCTGTTTCTTATAGGTTTGTGCCGCTTTAGCTAGCACTTTTTTGACATTCTCCCAGGTTGCTTGGGAGGGGGGATCCCTTGGGTACTCAGGCATTGGGACGAAGTCCATGCCGCTCACTACTGTGAATGGGGTTAGTCCCGTGCTACTGTGAACAGCATTATTGTATGTGACCTCAGCGAAAGGCAGGCGGTCTGCCCAATTGAACTGCTGATAGTTTGCGTAGCACCTCAGGTACTGCTCTACCATGGCATTCAGTCTCTCTGCCCCCCCCCCCCATTGGTGCTCGGATGAAAGGCTGAGCTAAGGCCCTGGGATGACCCAATGGACTGCAGGAACTCCCTCCAGAACTTAGCTGTGAACTGGACCACTGTGTCTGTGATAATCCTTTGTGGTACTCCATGCAGGTGGTAGATGTGCTTCAGGAACAGTTTGGCCAACTGGTGGGCTGAGGGTAGTCGGCTGCAGGGTATGAAGTGTGCCTGTTTGGAGAACAGGTCTATTACAGTCCAGATCACCGTGTTCCCCCCACTTTTTGGCAACTCCACTATAAAGTCCATTGCGATCTCCTCCCATGGTCTCGTTGGCTCTGCTACCAGTTGCAGCAGTCCGGGGTTTTTTCCTGGTTGTTTCTTCATTGTGGCGCAGATGGTGCAACTTTTCACATAACTGTCCATGTCTTTCTTTATGCCGGCCCATCAGAATTGCCTCCTTGCTAAGTGTAAAGACTTTAGGAACCCGAAGTGGCCTGCCGGTTTGACGTTGTGGCTCCTCTGGAGGATTAGGGTGCCAGATTTTTGTAGTCAGTCCAGACTTCGAATGGCCTTTGCCCCCCTTCCAACAGGTGGTGCCAGGTTAACAGTGCCCATCTCACAGTGAAAGCCTCTTTTTCCCATGCAGCCCATCATCTCTCTGTGTCCGTGAGTTTGCGGGAGGTGTAGGCGCAGGGCTGTAGGTTTCCTTGGCTATTTCTTTGGCATAGCACTGCTCCCACTGCCATGTTGCTGGCATCTGCTTGGATGACGAAGGGTTGTTCGGGGTCAGGATGCTTCAGCAAGGGTTCTTTTGCAAACAGTTCTTTCAGTGTTTCAAATGCACTTTGGCAGGTTAGGTCCCACTGTAGGGGTTGTCCTGGGCGGGATTTCCTTCCTGGGCTCCCTGTCTTTAGGAGGTCTGTCATGGGTTTGGCAATATTTGCGAAGGAGGGGATGAATTGCCTGTAGAAGTTTGTGAACCCTAAGAAGCTTTGTAGCTGTATGCGGGTGCGAGGAGGTTGCCAGCCTAGGACGGCTTGTATTTTGGCTAGGTCCAGCTCTGTTCCCTCATTTGACACTTGGTAGCCCAGGTAGTCTAGCCATGCGCAGTGGAATTTGCATTTTGATAGCTTGATGTACAGGTTGGCTGCCAGTAGTTTTTCCAGTACCTGGTGGACCAGGGGTATGTGGTCGTCCATGGTCTCTGTGTAGATGAGGATATAGTTCAGGTAGACGAGAACCCCCTTATAGAGGTGTTCGTGCAGCACCTCGTTTATTAACTGCATGAACACCGCTGTGGCCCCCTGCAGTCCGAAAGGCATCACTTTGAATTGGAAACTTCCCAGGGGGCAGTTGAATACTGTTTTCCATTTATCTCTCTCCCTGATGCGTACTCGGTAGTATGCTTCTCTGAGGTCTAATTTGGTAAAAACTTTTCCCTTGGCTAGGTGAGATAGCATGACCTTCATGAGGGGGAGGGGGTATAGGTTGTGTATACACATGGCATTTATCCCTCTAAAGTCCATGCATAATCTCATAGTTCCATCTTTTTTTCGTTGAATAGGACTGGGGCTGCGACCCGAGGTTTGGCTGGCTCAATGAACCCCCTTGCTAGGTTTTTGTCTACTGTATATATTTGTGCATTTCTTGCATTTCCCAGGGCATCATAGCGTACAATTTGGGTTTGGGTAGTTTTGCCCCGGAATGATTTCGATGGCGGAGTCTGCCTCACGGTAGGGAGGCAGGATGTCGCACTTGGCCTCGCTGAATACTTCTGCGAGGTCCTGATATTCTCTCGGGATCTGTTCGGCCTCGGGTCTAGTTGGAGATGGCTGCCAGTTGTTCTGGTGGGCCCTTTGGTAGGGTTCCCTGTGTGGGTGGTGCTTCTATTTGCTGGTGTGGAGGGGGTTGGGGTCCCCTTGCTATCCTCAGTCTGCGGCTGCCCCCTTGCCACCAGATGGTCAGTCCCCACTTGTCTAGTCAGGAGAGTCCCAGTATGACTGCGTCTGTCATTTTGGGAGCTATTACGAATCAAATGACTTCCTAGTGATTCACTAGCTCTAGCCTCACTGGTTCAGTCAGGTGGGTGGCATAGGATCCCCCCAATAGGGACCCATTGACCTGTTTGAACTAGATCGGGTGGGCCAGTCTTTTCACTCTGATCCCCAGTTTCAGGACCATGGTTAGGTTGATCAAGCACCTAGTGCAGCCTGAGTCTATCAGGGCTTGAAAAGTCTCTTGGGTTCCTGTTTTTGGGGCTGTTAGGCATATTGGGAAAATGAAATGGTGAACTGGTTCACTCACCATTGGGACGTTTTTGCCCTCGTCCTTGCTGTTGTATGGTTCCGGCGACTGGTCGTTGTTGCCTGAGGCTCCCCCACTTCAGCTGGGTGGGGAGGGACCTCTGCAGCCTGGAGGGCCTTCTGGGACATGTTCGTGGCACGCTTAGGGCCTTGTTCCGGTTGTGCCCTGGGTGGTGGCTCTGGCCTCGGTTTCAGGGTTGGGGTTTGCACATGCTGATGCCATGTGGCCTATCCAGGGGTGGGATTCAGCCAGTTTGGACCGATTCGGGCAAACCAGATGTTAATTTTAATCTGGTTTGGTGAACCGGTTTTTGCAAAGACTGGCTGACCCTGCCCACCCTTCCCCACCCCTCCCAGGAGTCTCCACGCAGCCCGTTTTGGATGCCAGGTAAGTGCAGGGTCTGCGTGGAGGTTCTGGGAGGGCAAAAAATGGGCCTACTGGAAGTTCTGGAAGTCCCAGAAACAGGCCCGTTTATGGCCTCTGGAGGGCCTCCAGAGCCCGGGGGAGGCCATTTTCACCCTCCCGGAGGCTCGAGGAAAGCCGCCGGAAGTCTGGGGAGGGTGAAAATGCCCCCCCCATGGTGCAGGAGGCCGAGTAGGCCACGCCCACCATGGCCACGCCCACCCAGCAACCGGGCAGAGAACTGGTTGCTAAAATTTCTGAATTCCACCCCTGGGCCTATCCCCCCGCATCTGTAGCATTTCAGCAGACTTCGTGGGAGGGCTGGTTTGGGGGTTGGCTGTGGTGCTGTGGTTCCCTGTCAGCTGGGTGGTCTCTTGTCTGGTTGACCTCTCTCTTTAGTGTCCAGTTGCTTTCTCATGTCATTGGCGCACAACCCGCCGTTGACTTTTATGGCTACTCGGAACTACTCAGAGAGTCAGTTTGGGATGTCCCGGTAGGCGGTTACCTGGGCAATTTGCTTGTCCAGGCTTGTTCTGAAAAAATACACTAACAGCCACTCTGGTAAAGGGGGTAGCTTCCCAATGACTCTCCTGAATTCACAGATGTGTTCCTTGATGGGTCGCCCCCTCTGCCTTAGGTTTCTGGGCTCATCTTCAGTGTACGGGTCCTCCTCCGCCTCCTCAAATCTGGCCTCTAGCAGTTGTAGGAAGTCATCTACGTCTTGCAGTTGGGGGGCTCTACTCTTGTGGAGGGCTGGTAGCCATTCCCTTGCTTCTCCTTCTAGCCCCTCGGCGATGGTGTTCACTATGGCTCTGGGGGATGGCTAGAGGTGTCCATAGCATTCTAGGTGGATCTCAGCCAAGTCAAGGAATAGAGCTAGCTGGTCTGAGTCCCCATCAATTTTTCCCCTGAAGTGGGGAGGTTCATTCAGCACTGCTCCTCCCTCCTCCTGTCGGCCCCTGTAAGTCTGTGCTTGATGTGACTGGCCATCTTCCTTGGCTCTAGTTCGGAGAGAGGGAGGGGTTTGCCTGCCCTGGGCAGCATGGCTGCTGTGTGGGAGAGGCAGTGGCTGCAGTCTCAGGCTCCTGATGGGTGGAGAAGGGGGGCTGCATTCCAGTCTGCGTCTCATCACTTCAAAAGGATCAGCTGCATCTCCCCTCTCTTTTGGCCAGCATGAGGGCCCCTCATCATGAATGGTGGCCCAGTCAAATTCCTTCCTCAGCTGCTCTATGGAACACCCCAGGGACTCCATCAGTGTTCTGCCCCAGCTATGGACCCCAAAGAATGCAGCACACACAAAATGCCCAAAGTGCCTGTGCCCAGTCCCACATCCAATCCACTCTTCCAAGCTCACTCAGGGGCCTTCCCCTTTTCTGGACATTGGGGTGGGGGAACTCAACCTCAGCTGCTTTAGGGGTTATCTTTCACCAATACTCATCCCTTCTTGCTTCAGTCGCTGGGGCAGGCGTCTCAGCATTGATGTCCTGGGAGGGCTGCACTCCGATTGCAATTAGGCTGCTGGATCCTGGAATTGCCTGGTTGAAGATAAGCTCTGCCTCCCTTTGGGTCGCTTGAAGCAGGCTCTCTTCGGATAGTCCACCCTCTGCCATGGTTACCTGAGTTTCTCTCCATGCACCCCAGATGGGGAGCGACTGGAGAGGCCAGGACCCAGGAATCCTGGTAATTTTGATTAGTTTAAATTGAGAGCTGACTCACTGTCAGGGTTCCGATGGATGCCCTAATTAATTCATGAACCTCGAGTCAAGTTTCAAAAGAAATCCAGTTATTTATTAGGAGCAACATGTCGGCATGTATCCAAGTGGAGTCAGCTCTGCCCCACATAATTTACGGCCCCACTATGACCGTTTCCCTCCTCCTCCCTGGGTGTGTCATAAATCACATTCTCCCATGGAGCACTTTCTCAGGCTGTAGAAAACACGCCTCTCCGGCTGGCTCTGGTAACAATCTGGAGAAAGGTATGCATGGAATGTGCTTCTGGTCGTGGCAGCCAAACTACTCCGTCAGTTCTCCCCCCTCCTGCCTATGGCAACTCGAGAGCAGGCCTGGAATGCTTTACGAGTTGACACTGCAGCAACCCACAACAGCAGAAAAAGGAAATAGAGCATCTATACCAGGGGTCCCCAACCTTTTGGACCTCAGGGACCACCAAGTTCATAATTTTAAATCCCGCGGACCACTAATACGAATCTAACGCGCCGCTTGCTGAAGCGCCTGGACTCCCAGTGACGGGATGGGGTCCTTCAGGCACTCTCCCTCCTCTCTCTCTTTCTCTCTCTCTCTCTCCCCCCTCCTTTCTCTCTCTCTCCCACTCTTCCTCTCTCATTCTCTCTTTCTCATTCTCTCCTTCTCTCTCCCCCCTCTCTCTTTCTCTCTCTCCCCCACTCTCTCTCTGTCTTTCTGATTCTCTCATTCTGATTCTCTCTCTCTCTGATTCTCTCTCTCTCTGATTCTCTCTCTCTGATTCTCTCTCTGATTCTCTCTCTTTCTGATTCTCTCTGATTCTCTGTCTCTCTCTTTCATTCGGTCTTTCTCTCTTTCTTTCTCTCGCTTTCATTCTCTGTCTCTTTCACTCTCTGTCTCATTATGATTCTCTCATTCTCTCCCACTCTCTCTTTCATTCTCTCTCTCTCTCATTCTCTCTCTCTCTCATTCTCTCTCTCTCTCATTCTCTTTCTCTGTCTCATCTCATGGGCCAGCCAGTGCCTTGGGGCTGAGAGGAAGTCAAGCATCTCCCCAAGAGACCGAAGTGTGCGGAGCACCAACAAGGGCCAGAAGAAATACCCACAATCCAGCAAGAGATGAAGCTTTGCTCCCGCTCTGGAATAAGGAGCGAATCTCCATTCCCCCACCCTTCCCTTCTAAGGCCAGGTGAGGAGTGACTGGGAAGGGAGGGTGAGGGGCGGGGACTGCCACTGGTGGGTTCTGCCAACAGGAAGCCACAGCAGGGGGAAGAAACAACCCGGGGTTGCCGCCACCCATTGCTTCGGACCCCCCCCCCGCACCATTACCTCATTCCAGCCGGTGAGGGCTGTGCTGCAAAGTTGCAAGTTGCATGAACCTCCCTCTACAGTGGAGATTTACAGCTCCACCATGAGCTGCCTGGCCAGTCCCATATTACAGAGCTCTAGTCACAGGACTGGCCATTGCTCATCCCGGAGCAGCTCCTCCACCCAGGTGCACCGCGGACCACCAAAATTTTCTTGTGAACCACCAGTGGTCCACAGACCACCAGTTGATGACCACTGATCTATACAACATATTCCAAAAAAATGAATATCCATGCAACTTTATCAAAAAGTCCCTGACCACTCAACCCAATAGAGCACAACCAACACAAACCCTAAAAAGAATGACACTGCCATACATCAAGAATATCTCAGAAACCACCAACAGACTACTACAACCATATGGAATCAGCATAGCACATAAGTCAACTAAAGCCCTTCAAAACATCCTAAGCAGACCAAAAGACCCAACAACCCCAGAAGAAAAAACAGGCGTCATCTACAACATGGATGTCAAACTCGATCGCATCATGTGATGTATCACAATGTTTTTCACAGAGCCGGGGTGGGCAATACCAACCGAGATGACGGGGGCGGGTCTTAGTCCTATTGTATGGGAGGAGTTTAAGCCAGTGACTCCTGAGGAAGTGGACAAGGCTGTAGGGGTGATGAGCTCCTCCACTTGTTTGTTGGACCCGTGACCCTCCTGGCTGGTTTCGGCCAGCAGGGAGGTGACACGAGCCTGACTCCAGGCTTTAGTTAACGCGTCCTTGAGGGAGGGGTCCTTCCCGCAGCCACTAAAGGAAGCAGTTGTAAGGTCCCTCCTCAAGAAGCCTTCCCTGGACCCAGCAGAATTAAAAAACTTTTGTCCAGTCTCCAACCTACCCTTTGTGGGAAAGGTTGTAGAGAAAGTGGTGGCACTTCAGCTCCTGCGGTCATTGGATGAAACGGATTATCTGGACCTTTTTCAGTCTGGTTTGAGACCTGGATACAGCATGGAAACTGCCTTGGTCACGCTGATGGATGATTTCTGGCGAGCCCGAGACAGGGGTCATTCCTCTATCTTGGTGCTACTTGACCTCTCAACGGCTTTCGATACCATTGACCATGGTATCCTTCTGGGACAGCTAAGAGAGCTGGGAGTGGGAGGCACTGTGTTATGGTGGTTCACCTCCTATCTCTCTGGTCAATCACAGTCGGTGCTGGTAGGAGGACAGAGGTCATCCCCTAGGCCCCTCGTTTGCGGGGTGCCTCAGGGCTCAGTCCTCTCTCCCCTCCTATTTAACATCTACATGAAACCACTGGGTGAAATCATCTGACAACACGGGGTGGGATATCAGCAATATGCTGATGATACCCAGCTGTATATCTCCACCCCTCGTCAGTTCAGTGAGGTGGTAGATGTGATGTGCTGGTGCCTGGAGGCTGTGAGGATCTGAATGGGAGTCAACAGGCTCAGACTTAACCCAGACAAGACCGAATGGCTCTGGGTATTGCCCCCTAAAGACTATGTTGATTGTCCATCCTTGGTTCTGGGGGGAGAGAAAGTGCCCCCCCTCAGAATGGGCTCGCAATTTGGGTGTCCTTCTAGACTCATAGCTGAGATTGGAACAACATCTGACAGCTGTGGCTAGGGGGACCTTTGCACAGGTTCGTTTGGTGCACCAGTTGCGACCCTACTTGGACCAGGAGGCTCTCCTCACAGTCACTCGTGCTCTTGTCACCTCACGGTTAGATTATTGCAACGCGGTCTACATGGGGCTACCCTTGAAAAGTGTTTGGAGACTACAGTTGGTCCAGAATGCAGCCGCACGAGTTATAGTGGGTGCATCCAAAAAACACCCACATTACACCAATTCTCCGCAAGCTGCACTGGCTCCCTATCGGTCTCCGGGTGCAATTCAAGGTGTTGGTTATTACCTTTAAAGCCCTACATGGCTCAGGGCCAGGCTATCTTCGAGACCACCTTCTACCACATAGCTCCCAGCGACCGGTAAGATCCCACAGAGACAGTCTTCTCCGGGTCCCGTCAGCTAAACAATGTCGGCTGGCGGGGAGGGCCTTCTCTGTGGCTGCCCCGGCTCTCTGGAACCAATTACCTCCTGAAGTCCGGACCGCCCCCACCCTATTGGCCTTCCGCAAAGCAGTGAAGACCTGGCTCTTCCGGCAGGCCTGGGGCCGTTGATCTCATTATAGTGATCTTGCAAGTCCCGGCCACAAATTGGAGTGTATGTGTTTTAACGTTTTAATGTTTTAATGTCTTCTTTTAACTTTTGTATAAGATATTGTTGCATTGTTTTATTCTCTGTTGTAAGCCGCCTAGAGTCCCTTGGGAGTGGGGTGGCATTGAAATGCGACAAAATAAATAAATAAATAAATATTACCCAGCTCAAAAAGGAATAAAAAGACCCAAGCACCACTCCACCAGCAATCAGCACCCAGATCAGAATAGATTAACTCCAAGGTTAACATCAGACCAACAACCAAGTAAACAATACCCCAATCAAGAAACTGCCAAAGAAGGGGACTTCCGGTGGGATCGCGACATCGCCAGACGCTTCTTTTTGAAGTGCCAACCCAGGGCTCCGTAGAACCGCAAGAACAGCGACTATCAGCTGTCTTGCGGTTTGGAAACTTTCCTCCTGGTAAGAGGGGGGAAAGTGAGTAGACGGGTGGGGTAGAGCTCCCTGAGAGTGCCAGATTTTACCCATAGTCTGGCGCTCGAAGATGAGAGCTCCCCGCTAAGCCTGTCAGTACTCCGGACCCTGGATGTCTCTGCTTTGCAGAGCTAGATGTCGTGCCCATCCCAGCAACCAACTTTAAACAAATACTTTTTGAATCAAGCTGGCGGAGCATAAGCAGCATGAATAAAACAGCAAATATTTTCTTTTTTTTTTAACTCCAAAGATTTACCTTCTTTAAAAGATTTTCCTTAAGCTGAAAGTGAAAGCAAGATGGCGTTTGAGTTTCAATGGGGTGTGAAGAAGTGAAAGTTAAAAATAATTATTGATAAGCCCCTGTTTGAAACGTAAAACTCTTTTTTGAAAAGTGGATGAAACAAGAAAGGAAGTAATTATAATAATTGAAGCAGTAATATAAATTACAAATTGCAAAGGGTCCCTTTTTTTCTTTTTGATACCTTTTTTTTCCTGTCCTTTTGGAAGGGAAGGAAGAAGGGGGGCAAGATGGCTGGTCTCTTTGAAAGCAAAGAAAGCAAAGAAGGGTTAATTAACCCTCAGATATGGTCTGATTTTGAGGAAGCTTGGAGCTCAATTACCTCTGCTTTATTGGAAAAAATAGATACTATATTTCAAACTTCTCAAGCTGGAAACAATGAAATATATGGAAATACTGAGTTGCAATCTAGCAGTGGGGGATTGAATGAAGAGCTGGGAGATGGAAAAAAACAACAACAGCCTATAGTAGTTTTTTTTGGGGAGAGAAAGATGGATGCTGTGCAGAATAAGGAGCAAGAAATTTTGGAAGCTGATGAGATTTTGGCTACACGAATCTTTTCTTATAAAATCCAACCTGCATTTAAAGAGCTGTTTTCAGAAGAAGTTATATTTCTGCAAAAATTTTATAATATGCAATCCCCAAAAATGCAAAATTTTACTGGAGTTAAAAAAGGCAGAGGGATCAAAGTTAAGAAAAGAGTTCGTAAAAAGGAGAAGAAGAAAAACTGGAGACAAGGAAAATAACCCCGCTTGATGAGATGATGGTCCTTAAAAAGTATTGTTTAAGTGTTTAAAGATTTTGAACTTTTGGAAGAAAACATCCAGCAGCTTAATGCCAGTTAACTAAGCGATGAGCGACGATGAGGAGGTAACCTACAGCTGTATTGGAATATTTTGAGAAGAATAAACAGATCACAGCAATGCTGGTGTGTTGGGCTGTGAAATATGCCTTGACCTGAATGATTTGGAATATTTTATTAAGGACTGTAATAAATTTGGACTTAATTGTAATCGCAGAAGTTTTATTGAATATAGTAAATTCGAGTTTTCTGTTTGATGGTAATAAATATAAGGCAAAAGGACTATGGGCCTAGGGCAATTGCAGTGGATCTGGTGGTTTCCCTAATACGTCTGATGAATTTATCAATCTAATTTTTTGGCTGGATTTGATGGATACTATTTGAAATACAATTACAAAGTCATTCGGGTGGTTTTTTTATACAAAGAAGCAATTTTTATTTAGGTGGGTAGACGCAAATGAAGACATTCTATATGCTGTTGGAAGATGTGAAGATAAGAAGATTAGCAACTGGTTTAATCTAGTATGAAGAATTTAAATGTTTGATATAGCTATTAAATGATGTTTTTAGTTGATTTCTTAATATGTATTGATAAGTTAATAAGAGGTTTGATTATTGTTTTTTAGTTAGAAAAAAAAATTTTTTAATTAAGTGTTTTAATTATAATTGGACCTTGATGGTTTAAAAGTGGAGGACGGAAGAGTTTATATAGTATTTTATTTTAAATTTGGGGTTTTTGAATGAGGTTTTTTTTTGTTTTGTTTTAAATGAAAGAAGTTATAAAATATCTTGTTAAACTGTATAGATCTAATAATCTGTTAAGTATTTATTAGCTAAATTGAGTAATGATAGGTTTGATTAGGTAATATTTAATTGTTTTATTAACTGCTGTAATTATAAATGGATACTAATTTTGTTGAATTAGATGGAATAAGAAGAAAGAAGACTTGCTTTCCTTTTATCTATTTGTTTAATGATTATGATAAGTGAGAGATGGAGTTGAATTTAGGGGATTTAAGCTGTATTTTATATTTTGTATTTGCTCTGGGAAGTCGGGGGGGTGGTTGGGGAGGGGGGAGAAAATGTATGTAAAACTTTTAAAACTTTTTCAATAAAAAAAAAGAAACTGCCAAAGAAGGAAAAAGGAGGGGAGAAGACTTCCGGTTCCGGATGGCAACGGACGCTGCCTGGGTAAGCTCTTGCCCCAGCGTCTGAACCCCCCCGCCTGGAGGCCCCTCGGGGCTGGGTGCCCTGGCTTTGGGGTATCCGCCATTAAGGGCGGCTCACCAGGGGTCCCTTGCCTCAATTCCAGGGGCTGGGCGGCCAATGCTGGCGCGCCCGAGGCTCTGGCGAGTGTGGGCGGCACGCAGCGGCCATTCCCAAGGCCATTCCGTGCCCATGTGCCTGTAGGACCCGGTGTATATCGAAATTAAGGCAGCAGGTAAAGAGGCGATCGGAAGAGGAAGGGATGCAGGCCGGAGAATAAGTAGAAAAGAAGAGACCTTGATTGGTGAAGCGACGAGGCGTCCTGCGAGTGAGGGGGGGCGAAGTTTCCCCCCCCTTGTAGCTGGGAAGGGCGCCGTGGCTGATAAGAAAGAGGAGGAAAAAACAAGGAGACCTCTTACCTCGCTGATTTTTTGTGGAGAATGGTGGAGGCGGAATTCGGGAAGGGAGGCTGGAGGCCTCTCTCTTTGCTGGAGAGTCATGGCCGGGGCCTGATTTCCTGCTTCTTTGTACACAATTGATGACATCACCCACCTCTGGTTTCCTGTTTGACCTACTCTACAAGCCGGACTCGTTGCTCCTGTGAGCGCCCTCTGGTGGATCGTGAGGAAACAGTGCTGATTTTTAAGAGAATCTTCTTCTCTCTGGATGCTTGTGCCTACCTAAGGACCTCTCATTCTTTATTACTGCAAGATGGCAAAAGGACAAAGACCAGCTGCAGGTGACATGGAAAAAAATTTGGAGAAATTGGCAAAATTGGATGAGAAACTTGTGAAACTTGATAAACTTGATGACCTGCAAAAAGGGCAACTGGAAATAAAATCTGAAATTGTAGTCATGAAAAAAGATTTAATTGCTGTTCAACAGGTGGCAGAGGAGAATAAGAAAAAGGTGGGAGGTTTGGAGGGGGAGGTGCGGGCAATCCAGAAGAGGGAAGAAATGAGAGGAAATGTAATCTTAACTTCGCAGCTGAATAGAATGTCTTATTTTCTCAGGTTTCAAAATGTGGAAGAGGTGGACCAGGAAGATCTGCGAGAAGTGATGGTTAAATTGTTGGGCGAATTTACTGAAAGAGGTTTGGACTTTATGAGATGGGATATGGATCTAGTTTATAGAGTAAACTCACAATATGCAATTTTACACAGTGTCCCAAGAGAGGTCCACATTAAATTCGTGAGAAGGGAAACGAGAGATGAAATACTGAGAAATCAAAGATCGGGGGCGCTGATATACAGGGGTAAGGAGGTCACCATTCTGAAGCAGATCCCTAGACAGGTACGAGAATTAAGAAGAAATTATTATTTTTTATCAAATAAACTGTACCTTAAGGGAATTGGCTTCAGGTGGTTGATGCCGGAAGGTTTGATGATTTTCTGGGAGGGCAGTAGGAAGAAAATTAATAGTGTGGCGGAAGCTAAGGCCTATTTGGAGCAACATAAGACCCTCCTAGAGGGTGAAGATACAGGAACCGAGGAAGGGGAGGTACCAGATGATCAAGGAATGGGGGTGGGCGAGGCCGTGGCGGTCCGGGAGGAGGGGGGTGCTAAGGCCAGAACCTTGAGATCTAGAATTAAGAAATGACGAAGTGGGAGGAATCTATTATCTTGTGCCTTTTATGACATCTCTTATTTTTGTAAACTTTAATATTACTCTGGATATCGAACTGATATTTTTGTATAAATCCGGTTGTTAAATTTGAAATTTTAATAAGGGAAGTCTGCTGTATGTGAAAAAAAGAAAATATATATTATCTTTGTAAAAGGATAATGAAAATTCCACATATTGTAAGCGATAATATTGTTTATTTTTAACCAATAAAAACTTTTATAATAAAAAAAAAAGAAACTGCCAAAGAAGCCAACAGCAAACAGCCGAACCAAAGAATGTCTAAGACCATCCCCACCAACACTGACAGGCAAGCCACTAGAATATAAACTGACAGGAAACTGCACTCCTCACTATTTAGGGTCCACAAAGAGACAAACCAAATGTCAATCAACACTAAAAAAAATTTCAGAAGTCAAACTACAGATATCCTGTTAAAACAAACATCCTACCCTACCCTACCCTACCCTACCCTACCCTATCGCAACAATAGTTTATCTTGCAGTTTGGAATGTTACAAAGTACCAATCAATCCATCTGTAGTAACAGAGTAAAAAGCTTTCTACATTCCAGTCTGCAATGTTTTGATAAACCATTAACATCATTTAAAAAATAAATTAAAATACAAGAAAACCCATGCTACGTATCAAGTACAATACTACAAAGTCCATGTTGGTACTACAAAGTCCATGTTGTGTGGCCTTCACTGCCCTCCTGAAACTAATATCTTCAGGGTCAAATTACCTGATCTACCAGGGCCTTATGACCCACAAACTCTCAAAGCAGAATTTCCCCCCTTAACCAGGTTTTAGAGGCTATTTTAACAAAGGAAGCAATATTTACTCATTTTCCAGTGCAAGTGTTAGCAATCTTCTCCCGGCTGCTATTTTCAAAGCAGGAAGCAGGGAGAGCCTCTAATCATTTTCCTTCCTCTGTACAATAAGATTAGTACTGTAATAAATTCTGGGTGGTGGTGGTGGTGCAGATAGCACTGGAGAAAATAAGAGAAAATAAATCTGTCTTGCTTTCAGAGGGCCAACCTTGAAAATCTAATGGAATCCCCATGGAAGTATCAGCATACGTTCTTTTCCACTAAGAAAAACAGATAAACACATGCCTTTCCATTTCACAGCTCTCCAAAGTGAAGTTAAAATAATAACCTATGTATTCATTTTAATGTACAGCAGAGCATCAGGATTAAAGCGGGGGAAGTGAAAGAGGGGCTTGATTTTCCTTCCTAGACTCATGAATGTCTGAAAAGGATGTCTGCCCAATATGTGACAGTGGGCAAGGGTGCATGTAAACTCAGAGGCAGAGCCTCCAAGCATTCAGTCTGGAAGCAGATGGAGGGAAGAGGCGGTGAGCTTGGCCTATTGAATACCTTCCTGACAACCACTGAAAACCCCAGAAGCCTTGGCGCCTGAGCAGTAGTTTGGCCTCTTGACCCTGGATCCACTCTTAACAAGATTCAGGAAGGTGAGATGGGAGAGAAGAAGCAGGGCAGAGCCTGCAGGCAAGTTGGAGGGCCTTTTCTGCCTCAGCGGCTGCTTGAATAACCATCTCAGAGACCTCAGCAAACCGCATTGGCTCCTGCCTGCAGGTGCTGCAGAATGTGGAGTGGTTCACATACCCCGATGGCCCGGTAGCTGTTCAGAATTGACCAGGCCCAGCTGCATTGAGCCAAGCAGGGTAGAATGCAGGGATGGGGAAAGCAAGCTTAGCACCTGTGGTGCCTGAGGCTGAGCAGATACATCAGAATTCTGGCCGCTCATAAGGTATGTTGCTTTAATATGGGGTTTCCAATGGGTCATTCATTTAATATATGAAGCAAGGCACCTGTCTCTCACCCTCTTATACAAACAACAATCAAATAGTATGTGAGCCAAATCTTCTATCTCTACCGCTCCGTAAATGCACATACATCCATTGTATGGTATAGAATGGAATCTCCCATATCTGACCATTGTAGCAAGCAGTTCAAATCTCACTTGCACCTAAGATGTTTTGGCAATTGTAACTTTAAATAGCTGTCTATTTGAAAAGTATGTTTATATTTACTCAGCCATGTCAAGTTACCAGCCTTACTAATGTCCATGATTCTTTGAGCAACTTTTTTTTAACTTGTTACACAACAGACAGGAAAGCCACAGCTTCTTACAAAATTTGTCAGTTTAGTGATCCAAGAGGTTTGTAGTTGTGATTTTATCTGCTCTAATAAACATAACTTGGGGAGTCTATCAGTCTCCATTTTATTGATTTTGTACCAGTAGTTATATGCTGTGATTTTAGATTTTAGAATTGAATAAATTCCCAATTCAGCTCTAACTGCTGCAGCAGTTGTCCTTAGATCTACACCCAAAATACATCTCAGGTGCTGGGACTGTCTTTGTTCTAGGACTGTGGTTGAGTATAGACCCCAAACGTCTGCTCCATACAAGAGCATAGGGGTAACCTTAGCTTTATATACTTTAATTAATGGGGCTAGGGACCCTGGCTAACTATTTGATGATGGCAAATCCAAGATCCAGTCTTGGAAAAAGTTACCCCTAAATATAAAAAAGTGTTAACCTGTTCAATTGGTTCACTGTCTAATTGCCCTCTATGTCTCAGATGATGTTTTCCAAACACCATAATTTTTTATTTGGGTTTACTAATAGTTAGAGAGTTATCTTGACAGTAGGAGCTAAATCTTAATAGCCTATGCCAGTGATGGTGAACCTTTCTGGCATTGTGTGCCAAAAGTCCAAGCGCGAGAGCCCTTGCGCACTCTCACGTGCCAGCACCCATAATGCAATGGGCGCCCCCATTTGCGCATGCACACATGACCCCCCACCATGCTCCTAATGTGCATGCACCTCACACTGCACATGCACACATGCAACCCCCACTGCACATGTGTGCGCCCGCCATGCATGCGCCCCCACTTTTTCCAAGAGGGCCAACGCGCCTCTTACCGGAGGACAACCTTACCCTGGCAAGACAGCTGTTCCCAAGCCGGCAGCAGCACTCTCGGCCCTGCC
Organism: Ptyas mucosa; assembly: GCA_012654045.1. Lineage (NCBI taxonomy): Eukaryota > Metazoa > Chordata > Lepidosauria > Squamata > Colubridae > Ptyas > Ptyas mucosa. The sequence continues at coordinate 48,766 of WNWU01012407.1, forward strand.
TGCCAACTTGCCAGCGCCCCATTTACCCATCCCAGCAGAGGCCTTTTGCCCACGCTGCGCCCCCAGTCAGAAGGGGGTGCGGGGAAACACGCAAGGAGGCCGCGGTTGCTGCCAGCCGGGCCTGCCTGCCTTCTCCGGTTGGCGGGCGGCTGAGGCTTGCAATGAATGGCGCAAGCAGGACTGCAGCTCCGCCCCCGGGCTGTAAATGCACCTTGCGGGAGCGGAGGCTCAGGAGAGTCGAACCCTCCTGCCTGCCTTACGACGGGCCTTTCCAAGGCAGGGCTGGGCTTTCCAACCTTGGCAACTTTGAGAACTCTGGGAGTTCTCAAAGTCTACAAATCTTAAGGTTGCCAAGGTTGGAGAGCCCTGTTCCAAAGGGCGCCTGCCACCTGCGACTGAAGGAGCTGGAGTTGTGGCTGTGCCGGCCGTCCCGTCCCCTCCACCCCATTCGGCTCCCTTCCCCCCGGCCACCCCCTCCCGCCATTGGGCTCGGCGCCTGCAATCGCTGCAGGTGGGAATCGTCTGCGCTGCCAGCGGATTCCGGGTTTCCTCCTCGCTGTGCTCCGAGGGACCCAGCAAGGGAGCGCCAGGACCCCGGCCGTGCTGCGCTGTCCCCCGAGGCGGCCCTGGCTGGACCGCTGCCCGGCCCGGCGAGCAGAGAGCAAAGGGGCCCAGCCCTGCCTTGGAAAGGCCCATTGTAAGGCAGACAGGAAGGTTCGACTCTCCCGAGCCTCCACTCCCGCAAGGCGCATTTACAGCCCAGGGGCAGAGCTGCAGTCCTGCTTACGCCATTCATTGCAAGCCTCAGCCGCCCGCCAACCGAAGAAGGTGGGCGGGCCCGGCTGGCAGGAACCAAGGCCTCTTTGCGTGTTTCCCCGCACCCCCTTCTGACTGGGGGAGCAGCGTGGGCAAAAGGCTGCTGGTCCACCGGTGGTCCAGACTGCCTGGGACCGTGCAAGTAGCTCACACGGGCAGGGAGGGAGGGAATCCCTGGCTTACCTTGCTCTGCTCCCTTAGGAAGTGACCGCTGGGATTCCCTCTCTGCGTCTTTTGCTGGTCTTTGTGTGCAATTGCTGGTCTTTGTGTGCACATGCACATCAGAAACCAGACCAGCTGGCCGGTGTGCATGCGCACTCTGGAAACAGGAAGATCGTTTTCCTGGAGTGCACATGTGCAATGGGCGGCTGCTCTTCCAATTTCCGGCACGCCCGTGCACATGAAAACCAGATGACCGGTGTACCGGAACCCGGAAGAACAACAGGGGATGGCTCCACGTGCCTGGAGAAATGGCTCTGCATGCCACTTCCGGCACGCGTGCCATAGGTTCACCAACACAGGCCTATGTAATCCTACTTGTATGATAATAAAATCATATCTGTGTAAAGCAAGATGTTACTATATGCATAGGCGTGCATAAGAGCACCAGCGTGCCTACCGTCCCTGTCCTAATGTTCTCTTTAATTGCATTCATTTTATGTATTCAATTCATGGTTATACTTATATATATTATCTAATATGTACTTGACAAAATAAATAAATAAATAAAATAAATGTATTTAGAATCATTGGCATATGTACCATGGCAGAGGTGGTATTGACTTACCTTCGCTACTGGTTCACAAATGTGAGTGCGTGTGACACCTCTGCACATGCGCAGGACCTTCTGTGCATGTGCAGAGCGTAAGAAACAGGATGTGATGACGTCCGGGTGGGTGGGTGGAGCCTCCCACAGCCGGTCTACCGGTTCCCCCGAACCGGATAGAACCAGCTGAATACCACCACTGTACCATGGGATCCTTCATTAATCCTGGCAAGTCATTGATGTATAAATTAAATAATAACGGAGCTAAGATACACCCTTGTCTTACCCCTTTATTTGTGTGAATCCTGTTAGTCAGAGCTCCATTAACCCCATATTGCACTTTCAAACAGGTACGTCTAGGTTCTATTTTAAGAGCTGTCAATTTACTCCATAGTACTTATCTGTTTACCATATCAAATGCAGTGGTGAGATCTATAAAAAAGGGGTTTCCTCTTATAGGCAAACTTGGCAATTAGGTGGTTCAAGACAAAGCAGTTATCGATGGTAGATCAACTTCATCTAAAACCTGCTTGTTCTTCTACAAGGATATGATTTTCCTCTACTCAGGTTTTAATTTTATTCAAAAGGAACCTAGCATATATTGACAATGTCAATCAGACTGATGGGCCTATAATTACTAGGATCCTTTTATTCCCTTTTTTGTATATGGGGACAAATATTGCCATCTTCCACCCAGCTGGAATATGGCAGGTGTTATTTATATGTGTAAAAAGACCTGCCAGTACTGGACCCCACCAATTGGGGAATTTCTTAAATAATTCTGCTGGTAGAAAATCCTCATCTGGGGCTTTATTACTCTTTAGACTTTTAATGATGGATTGTATTGCTTTTACCAAGACTGGTGGTCAAGGGGGAGGAGTTTCAGGGAATGCTAAATAACTGTTTAAAGGCGATTTCTTTACAGGTTCCGTGGAAGCAAACAAACATTGATAGTAGTTCTCCCAGTACTCAGTAGAGATTGGTATATCAAATGCAAATCTCCATTCCTTTAGGACTCCTGCTACAGAGTACCAGAATATTACTGAGTTATGACTTTTGGCAGCCAGCTTGAATTCTGACCAAATTGAAATGGCAAAACTTTTTTTCTTTAATTTTATGAGTTTTTTGTATTCTCTTCTTATATGCAGCATCTCAGTTTGTATATGGGCAGTAGGACTCCTCTGAGAGTCTCATGGCTGCCTTCAATTTTTTTCTTTCTTTTTGTAATTTTATTTATGGGTTTTTTCCCCTTCAACATACTTAGTGAACAGTACATTGGGTCAATTTACTCTATACAAAATACTAGTAACAATAATAGTATTATTTAGATATACATAATAATAGTCTTTTAGCTTCTAAGATTTACATATACATTGTAGTTATAATGTATTATATTTTGTAGCAGTATACATAGTAGTGTTTTCCCAATTTCTACTTTCTGTCTCTTATTTCTAACCCCTAATGCAACAATTCCCATATTAAAAAGTATTATGTATCTATCATCTCTTATTTTTTACTTTTTAAGCATACATAATAGTAGTCTTAACTTCTGACATTTACTTATACATAGTAACTATAGTAACTTCTATCGTGTAACAGTATGCATAATAACAATTCCCCAATTTTTATTTTCTAGCTCTATTTTCTAATCTATATATATAAAAGTGAAATACCACTCACGCATCATCACTAAATCTCCAGAACCGAAAAGCCTACAAACTTGAAATTTGCCACGTATGTTCCTCTTGGCTTTTAGGTGCTCACTAAGAAAGGATTTTTCAAAATGACCATCAGAGCATTAGTATTTCCTATATTATTATTAACATGCTCTGATTCTAAGGAGTTCTACTCCCCCTCCCCACCTGAAAAGAAATCTGTTCCAAATTCAAAACACAAGCAGAGGAGAGGAGTTTCAGTTTCAGTTTTACTTTCACAGCCACAAGCAGCTTTATTACAGAACAGTTGAGCTAAGCCACACCCAGCCTCCTTCCTGTCTCCTTGCTCACACAGCAAATACTGTTTGAGTTTCCAAACACCCCTCAACTCTCTCACACACTGACAGGACGCTAGCCAGATGAATACCGATGGAGGCTGGTAGGGAGAGGCAGATTTTTTTTTTCTTATTTTCCTCCTCAGTTCAGACGAATCTGTTCCTTCTACTGTAACACTAGTTAAAGGGAAAAGAGGCAAAAAATGCAGAAAGATGCAATTAGGAAAACACAAGTAAGGGAAGCTGCACACAAGTATCGTCAAACACATCCCCAAGTCAGTAGACAGGGTGTAAAATAGTATACATCTAATAACCCCTATGTTAATCAGTCACAAATGAGATCAATGCCTTGGAGTAATAAGTATTTGTCCGGTTTTCAATATGAACCTCAGATTCATTATTCCAGGGAAAAGGTTGTTGATCTCAGACCTCAGTTACCTTGTGCCTGGTGCCATGCTCTAAAGTGGCAGGATGAGAGTCCCGGGATGTGCTGCAGTGGCGGTAAAGTCCACCCCCCTCCCCTTCAGCCCTACCCAACCCTCCCCTGAACCCTTACACAGCCTTCTCACCCACCAGCATCCAATGGCAAAGCACTTTCTTTCTGCTGTCAGGAAGTACAACGGATGCTTCCAAATGACGTCTTTTGGAGCCAGAGAAGTGAAGGAGGGAAATTTTATGCCAACATTCAAAGTGCAGGGGCAGGTCTACCACAGGATAGGGAGTATCATGGTGGAGCCTCAGCAGCAGCCTTCATTTCTCCAGATATACTTTGTTGGTGATGATGACAATGAGAGGGACAACCATTGTGGAATCTACCCAGGTGTTAATCCACAACTGGTTAGCCAACTGCAGAAGTTGCTGCGTGAACACAACAAGTATATTCTGGAACTTAAGGCTGCTGTTGATTCTGTTCCTAAGAGCCACAAGGACTTCCAAGTGGTGATTAATGCTGATAGGAAGCCTTCTGGAGAGCACCGAGGTCGTTTCAATGCCCCCACGACTACAGAAATGGCTGTTTTCATTGTCAGACAGGTTTTTGAGAAGAGAGATATCGTTCTCCACAGCAGAGACAACAGGTTGTTACGAATCAGTGAGATGCACCGTGCCTATGACGCTCTCTAGTACCCTCTGATGTTCTGCCATGGAGAAGATGGCTATTACATCAATATACCTCAGTGTGACCCAAAGACCAAGGTTCCCCTCAAGAAGACTGTGTCTGCTGCTGCCTTTTACAGCTACAGGATAATGGAGCATGATGGCGAAGAATGCTACCTTACTGCTGTTCCGCAACCTTCTCAATCAATTTCTGGTTGATATGTATGCGAAAATTGAGAGTGAAAGACTCAATTGGATTTGTAGAAACCAAAAAAAACTGAGAAGTGAGGAGTATGTGCACCTGAAGGATGCCATGACAAGAACTGACAGCCACTTCTGACAGCTTGACAAGATGGTTGTGTTGCCGTCTTCTTTCACTGGAGGACCCCGCTACATGCATGGGCGAATTCAAGATGCAATGACGTATGTGCACCATTTTGGATGACCGGATCTGTTCATTACATTTACCTGCAATCCAAAATGGCCAGAAATCATACAGACCTTGAAACACGGACAAAAATCTCATGATAAACATGACATAGTAGCAAGGGTTTTTCACATGAAAGTAAAACATATCATGAAGCTCCTCACTAAAGGTTGCATCTTTGGAAATACCAGGTGTCACATGTACTCCGTGGAATGGCAGAAACGTGGACTCCCCCACGTTCATATTCTTCTGTGGCTAGAAGAGAAGATAAGACCAGAGTCCATTGACAAAGTTATAAATGCTGAGGTACCTGATCCCGACCTAGACCTAGCCCTCCATGACATTATCAAGACGACAATGATCCACGGCTCATTTGGACCCCTCAACAGGAACTCACCCTGCATGGTGGGTGGCACCTGCAGCAAAAAGTACCCCTGGCCCTTTTTGAAGGAAATTCAAACCGGAGAGGACAGCTATCCTCAGTATCGCAGGCAGTCCCCAGCAGACGGTGGCTTCCCTGCCTACATCACTGTACTTGATCTTGACAATCACTGGGTGATGCCATACAACCCTGTCCTGTCTTGCACCTTCTTGGCTCATATAAATGTTGAGTACTGCAATTCAGTTAAATCCATAAAATATATCTGCAAGTATATTAACAAAGGGTCTGACCAGGCAGCGTTCACCATTGAAGATGTGGACGAGGTGATGAGGTACGAGGCAGGACAATACATGCTCTGAGGCAGCCTGGTGCATTCTCTGCTTCCCTATTCACGAAAGTTTTCCTCCTGTTATGCACCTTGCCATACATCTTGAAAATGGCCAGAGAGTTTATTTTACTGAGGACAATGTTGTTGAGAGGATGAATAACCCTCCAAAAACAACACTTCTAGCCTTTTTTGAGCTGTGCAAAGTCAATGCTTTCGCAAGGACCCTTTTATATTGCGAAGTTCCAACTTACTACATATGGAAAGGCACCCAGTTCTGCAGGAAGAAACAAGGGAAGCCTGTACCAGGTTATCTGGGGGTGAAGAAAGATCAGGTTTTGGGTAGAGTGTACACCATCCATCCCGGTAATGCTGAGTGCCTCCTCTTGCACGAGATCCGTGGCCCAATGTCATTTACTGCCCTAAAAACTGTAGCAGGGGTACTTCAACCAACATTTCAAGCAGCGTGCAGTGCACTTGGCTTGCTGGAGGACGATGCTCACTGGGACCGCACTCTGGAAGAAGCCTCCATCTCTGACTTTCCTAACAAACTCAGTGAGCTGTTTGCCATCATGTTGGTTTTCTGCCAAGTTGGAGACCCCCTAAAATTGTGGGAGAAATAAAGAGACAGTCTTGAAGGCTAAAGGAGAGAGAGTGTGGAGATGCCCAAATGGTCCTCCAAATTGTTTACAACCAATGCCTTATCCTTCTTGAGGATATTGTCATATCCATGTAGGGTAAAACAGTCCTACAGTTCAGATTTCCACCACCTTCATGAGAGCAAGGAGCCACTGTCAGCAACTGTCAATACCTGAGTGAACTGTCTTGTCAGAGTGTTTACAGCGTGACTACTATTTCGAGACAACCCAGGAGCAAAATACAGGACACAGAGGTCTGTCTTACAAACAGTGGTTTATATACAAGCTGCTATATACATACATACACGTGGTAGGCAGGCAAGCAATCAATCTTCTTCAACTCTTCATGGAGAACTACAATGCAGATACACGAGGAGAAGGATATACGAGGAGGGAGATACACCCTCTCATGGCCTCCTTTACATAGACAGCTTCTTAAAGGGCAGTAACCCTGCTGACCAGGGGTGGGTTCTAAAATTTTTTACCACCGGTTCTGTGGGCGTGGCTTATTTTGTGGGCGTGGCTTGATGGTAATGTGACAATTCTTTAGGATTTAGCAGAGGTACTGGTCTACCAGGCTTTTAACTGCTTGCAGAGCTGTACCGGTCTACTCATTTGTTTTTGGAGGCACCGGTCTACTCATTTGTTTTTGGAGGCACCAGTCTACTCATTCATTTTTGGAGGCACCGGTCTACCTATTTGTTTTTGGAGGCACCGGTCTACTACCACACTGCCTTTTAACACTGATCAGCTGTAGGGCGGCCCTTTGAAGCCCTGCGGCAAGAGTTTGAACAGTTTTTTTCCTTCTAGCCGATCAGCTGGGACTTGGGAGGCAGCAATAGATTGGGGGTGGAGCCAAATAAAAGGTAAGAATAACATGGGGGGGGGCAGAGGGGGGCAGAGGGGGGCGGGAGGGCCCAGCTCCCGAACAAAGAGAACTGGTTCGGTGAGGTAATATCATCACCGCTACCGGCTCGGCCGAACCAGGCCAAACCGGGAGGAACCCACCACTACTGCTGACTCATCCTCAGTCTTAAAGGGCTGGTCAGCTTTAAATCATTACCCTGACATGTCTTATAATACCGTTCAGCTGACAGAAGCAGTTGCTGTGAAAGTTCCAAAATTAAATCAAGAACAGAGGAAAGCCTACGATGAAATCATGCACACTATTGCTTCTGATTCTGGGCAGTTGTTCTTTCTTGACGCTCCTGGTGGCACTGGCAAAACGTTCTTGATCAATCTTTTGCTGGCCAAAATTAGAAGCAGAAGGAATATTGCCCTAGCCGTTGCTTCCTCAGGAATTGCGGCTACCTTGATCGACGGAGGCAAGACGGCTCACTCTGCCTTCAAGTTACTCCTCAACCTGAATCATTCTGAGTCTGCACTTTGTAACATCTCAAAGTAGAGTGACATGGCTCAGGTGTTTGCAAATCTTTATTGTCAGTGCACAACATATGTACAATGAGATTGGTTGATCTCCCTCATTGCACTCCCCCCAACAGTGAAGACAGAAAATCCCTAACCCAATAAATCATATTAACAAAACACTCAGTCCTATTGCACCAGTGCTTTGAGAAGCCAAACTTATCATGTGGGATGAGTGCACCATGACTCACAAAGGAGGCCTTGAGGCTGTAAACAGGACGCTCCAGGACATTAGGGGCAGCAACCGTCTTATGGGTGGAGTTACGATGCTTTTGGCTGGTGAATTCAGACAGACGTTGCCTGTTGTGCCATGAGGAATACGTGCAGATGAAGTCAAGGCCTGTCTCAAGTTATCCATCTTATAGTCTAAAGTCAAAGTCCTGACCTTGACAGTTAACATGCGTGTCCACCTTCAACGTGATTTGAGAGCAGAAGACTTTTCTAAATTATTACTTGATATTGGTGATGGCAAGCTTTTGGAAGAGGAGGGAAGAATAACTATTCCGAGTAACCTTTGCGATGTTGTGAGAGATCTGATCAGCTTGACTGACAGAATATACCCCAACATTCATCAGGCTGGAGTGGATTGCGGTTCATGGCTGAGGGAAAGAGCTATTCTCACTCCAACAAACAAGTCAGCCAACAGCATCAACAACTTTCTGCTGGAAAAGTTTTCCACTGAGCATATGAAGTATGAATCTGTGGACTCAGTAATGGAGATTGGGGATGCTGTACATTACCCTGTGGAGTTCTTGCACACTCTCAACCCACCAGGATTACCACCTCATGTCCTCTACCTCAAGGTTGGCACTCCAATCATGCTGTTACACAATCTAACCCCTCCAAAACTGTGCAATGGCACCAGGCTTCAGGTGAAGACTCTGTACAAACACGTAATCAAAGCCACGATTTTCACAGGTGTCAATCAGGGAGAAACCGTTTTCATACCCCAAATTCCTCTGATCCCATCAGACTACCACTTTGAGTTCAAACGTCTACAATTTTCCGTTAAGGTTTGCTATGCCATCACCATCAATAAGGCACAGGGACAGACTTTGAAAGTGGCTGGTGTGCATCTGACGAATGACTGTTTCTCCCATGGCCAGTTCTATGTGACATGCTCCAGAGTCAGTTCACCTATTGCTAGTAAAGAGAACTTTGGAAAATGCCTGCTTCAGTGTCTTTACTGGGAGTCAGGGGTTTTCTGGAACGCTGTCATTATCCTGAATCTCTTTAAAAACCAAACAGCACCCCACAAGGGGGCTGTTGGGGGTGCTGAGCCCCAGCATCTATCTAAACCCTGGGTGGTGTGAAGACTCAGTGAAGATGGAAGAGAAGGAAGGAGCTGTCGGGGGCCTGGGGGCTCAAGGAAGTACCAACCCCTTGCTTTCCTCTGCTGAAGAAATGGAACGAGCCATGAAGGCAGCAGAGGAAGCCCTTCGGCTCGGGGCTCAGCCCAAGGCATCGGAGTCCTGGAAGAGTTGCCAATCTGACCCAGCTTCAGGAGGGGATTTGAAGTCACTGCGTGAGAGTGACTGGAGGATGGGGGCCGCCATGGGCTCCGGTGATTCCCGGGACTGGGACCGGCCACACCCAATGTGTAGCCAGTCCTTGTCTGGACTTCCTGACTGCTTTGAACGAATGGAAGTGGGAAGTTACACACCCTCTTCAAAGCCCCTTGAGGTGAGATGGCGGCTAGTGCAACCTACTTTCACTTTCCCTGGCCCGGGACAAGGATGGGGGGTTAGTGGAGCACAGCCCCCCCCCACCCAGCCAGGAGCAAATTGGAAAGATCGATGCACCATGGCCACCCAGTAGCAGTGGGATTCCAAAAAACCCCTTTTTGGGCCCCTCGCCAGCCTGCGCTAGCATTACCTCCTGCAGAGAGCATACCACCCAGTTGGACTTTTTACCCAGGCCAGGGATGGATCCAGTGCCAGTGGTATACCACGCCATCTGTCCCAAGCTCCCAGGGATCCCCCTGCACCCCCTTATGCCTCAACGATCCTGGCACCACGGGGGGGGGGGGGGGCTATTCGAGCAGCTGGCTGGAATGCCTTTCCCTCCAGTGCAGCAAACAGCTCAGCAACCAGCCCCCCTCCCCCCACAGCCAACGCCATTGCCCGCCCCCCTCCAACCCAGCTACCTTCACACCAACCTGCTGGAATGCAACAACCAGGAGCACCACAGGGGGGACCAATCCAACAACCGGCTGCAATGCCCCCCCTCCAGAGCCCCAAGCAGCCCAGCAACCAAGCCCCCCCCCCCCCAGCCACCCACAGCCAACGCCGCCCCCCCTGCAAGGCCAACACCACCCCGCTTCAGAGCAACTTTTGACGGAACGCCAGCCAAGCTAACTTACTTCCTCAGCAGGGTCTGGGCTCACGTTGATCAGTATGGTGACCAATACGAAGCAGAACGGGACTTGGTGTCAGCAATCTCAGATGGGATGAATGAGAGGGAGGCCTCTGAATGGATAGCCCAGCTACACGATAAAGGCGCTGTTGAACTTTATGATATTGAAGGCTTCATCACACTGCTATGGTCCCGCTTTGACGACCCAGACCGCATAAATGAAAATGAAGCCACGCTAAAACTCATGAAGCAAGGTAATCAACCAATAAAAGACTTTGTCTGGGACTTTAGGCAAGTCGCAGGCACTCTGAGCCATTGGCCTGATCGCATACTCCTGCACTACTTCAAGGAAGCCATCAACCCAGAAGTCAGAAAAGCCTGTGGGATCCGGAGAGTACCTGAGCGTCTCCACAACTATTATACCATGTCCATTGCTCTGGACAGAGAAGTACTCCCCCGCAACCACCAACCTACCCAAAATAACCAGCAACCAGAATTAGCAGCAGGTTGTTTAGACAAGCCTCCAGGCCAACACCAAATCCCTAAGGTATATGCGGACTTAGCCGAAGCTTTCAGCGAGGAGGAATGTAACCTCCTCCCCCCCCGGCCCACAGACTGCACCATCGAATTACAACCGAGGGCTAAACTGCCAAAGCCTAGAATGTACTCCATGACACCTGCTGAGATGACTGAATTGAGGCAGTACATTGACACCAGAGGGTTCATCGAGCCTGCGAAATCCAGCATGGCCGCCCCAGTACTGTTTAAAGAAAAAAAGGATGGTACTTTAAGATTATGTATTGACTTTCGAGCTATAAACTGCATTTGCATACAAATACCTACCCGCTCCCACTGATGAAAGACTTACTAAACCACCTATCGAAAGGAAAAATCTTTACCAAGCTAGATTTAAGAGAAGCCTACTACCACATTCGCATAAAGGAGGGAGACGAATGGAAGACCGCTTTTAACTGCCCTTTGGGCAGCTTCCAATTCCGGGTCATGCCTTTCAGACTCCAGGGGGCCCCAGGGGTCTTCATGCAACTGATCAACGGAATTTTGCATGAGCATTTATATCAGGGGTTTCTTGTTTATCTCGATGACATTCTTATATTCAGCAAAAATATGGAAGACCACATCAAATTGGTCAGACAAGTGCTGAAAAAACTTCTAGCAGCCAAACTTTATGCAAAATTGTCCAAATGCGAGTTCCATAAGGAGGCCCTGGAATACCTGGGATACAGGGTGTCAAATAAGGGGATTGAAATGGACCCAGAGAAGGTGAGGGCAGTACTGAACTGGCAGCCCCCACTCCAGAACTTCCTAGGGTTTCCAAACTTTTACAGACAATTCATCCCTTCCTTCGCTGAGGTCGCACTCCCTTTGACAGAACTGCTAAAGACCGGCCCATCTCCCACCAAGCCAAAACCCAGCCAGCCTTTAGCTTGGACAATGGACTGCCAAAAATCTTTTGAACAGTTAAAACACCTATTTGCGGTGGAGCCGATCCTACAGCATCCTGACCCAACTAAGCCCTTCGTGGTTCAGGCTGACACAAGTGATGTGGCGGTGGCAGCTGTTCTACTACAAAGAGACCCCCAGAACAATCTAATGCCATGTGCTTACGTATCCAGGAAGTTAACAGACACTGAGCGCAGATGAGCAGTATGGGAAAAATGTCTTGGAGACATTTCCTGGAGGGGGTGGAGGAGCCTTTTGAGGTTTGGACTGACGACAAGAATCTTGAGGCACTGAAGACCCCGAGGAAACTTTCTCCAAAGCAGGTTCGTTGGGCTCAATATTTCAAGCGTTTTAACTTTAACCTGAAATATATCCTGGGGGGTAAGAACATTCTGGCTGACGTTCTCTCCCACAAACCCCAATTTGACAGCCGACAGGAAGAGATAGTTCACGCCATGATTTCAGAGTCTCAGCCAGCTGCCCAAGCCCGCACCAGAGCGCAAACACACCAGGGTTCCAACCTCCCTGAAGACAAGTTGAGTGGAAGACAAGTTGAGTGGAGCTAAAAGCGGCACTCTCTAATGATCCCTGGTTTAAAGAACACCAGGCGGACCTCACTCTAAGGGACGGGTTGACGTGGAAGGGGAATAAACTTTACGTGCCCCGCAGCCTACGGCTCCTAGTACTGAAGAGAAGTCATGACTCTCGCCTAGGGAGCCACTTTGGGTTTTTAAAAACCCTCCATTTGACCAGGAGGCAATTCTGGTGGCCGAAGATGAAAACTGAAGTGGAAGACTATGTGAGGAGCTGTGCCACCTGTGCCACCATGAAATACCAACCAGGGAAGCCCCCTGGTCTTCTCCAGACTGTGGCCGAACCCACCAAGCCCTGGGAGGAGATTGCAATGGACTTCATAGTTGAGCTCCCCAACAGTGGGGGCAACTGAGTCATTTGGACTGTCATTGATTTATTCTCCAAGCAAGCCCACTTCATTGCCTGCAGCGGACTACCCTCGGCTAAAAAACTGGCAAAGCTGTTTGTGAAACACATCTACAGGCTACATGGAGTCCCAAGAAGAATATCGAACCGCGGGGTCCAGTTTACTGCTAAGTTCTGGAGGGAATTTCTACGAGCCATTGGGTTGTCCCAGGGACTTAGCTCGACTTTTCACCTGTCGACTAACGGATTGGCTGAAAGATTGAACTCAATGGTGGAACAGTACATTATGTGTTATGTGAATTATCAACAGGAGAACTGGGCGGACTTGTTACCATTCGCAGAAGTTGCTTATAATAATGCAGTACACAGCAGTACTGGGTTGAGCCCTTTTCAAATAACTACGGGCATGGATTTTGTGCCGATGCCTGAATTGCCCAGGCAGCCTCCCACTTCCATGTCCTTAATGGACTGGATGACCTCATTGAAAAAGGGTTGGGAGAATACAAAAAAAGCTTTAGCGGAGTCAGCTGAGAAATATAAGGCTCAAGCCGACAAACATCGGGGTCTCCAGCCGCCTTTCCGAATAGGTGATAAGGTGTATTTGTCAACCAAGTACCTAAGATTGAGAGTGCCCAGCAAGAAGTTTGGACCCAAATTCATAGGTCCCTTTCCTATAGTGAAAGTGATTGTCCAACTTAGCCTCCCTCACATATTAGGGAAAATACGCCCCGTTTTCCACAGCAGCTTATTGAAACTGGTCAGAGAATCCACCCTCAGACCTTTGCCAGCTGCTCCGCCCCCTCCTTTGGTAATACAAGGGGAGACTCATTATGAGGTGAAGAGAATCTTGGACTCTAGACTTTACAGGGGCCGATTATAATATTTGGTGCACTGGAAAGGCTACCCTTTGACTGAAGCTACTTGGGTTAAGAGTTTGGATGTGAAAGCTGATGCGCTCGTGAAACAGTTTCATGACAAATTTCCTGACAAACCGAAAGTGTTACGTGTAAATGCCTAACTGTGTATGCCCATGGCAGGGCAAGGGTTAACCTGGCATCACTACTCCCATATGACCCATCCCTTGACCCCTCCTTACCTTAACCCCGCCTCCTGTGTATATAAGCCCATGTCCAGGGGCTGACCCAGGTATTCCAGATGTTCACCTAAGAGAGAAAGAAAAGGATTTGAATAAATACCTTTTGATTCAAGCACACTTCGCCTCTGTGGTTATTGGGCAAGATCCTAGGAAATAAGCAACAATATGGTAGCAGAGGATGGTTGTGCCCAATAACTGAAGAATACCTGCAGAAACACAAATCACCCCCGAGATGGAAGACAGAATGAACACGAGGTCCATTACCAAGATGATGGCAGAGCTACAGGGATTAGAAGGTGCAACCGCAAAAATCCCAACTGCCATGCATAAAGAAAACCTGGAACAGCAAAACAGGGGTGAAATACCACGAAGAGATGCAGCCAGACGTGAGAGAGAGGAATCCCCCGAGAGGGATGAACTAAAGAAAAGCATATACAGAATGATGGAGGCCTCCATCAGCAAAGGAGAGCTCATCGCGAAACTCCGGGACCTTCTAGATGACCACGGAGCAGCGATGAGCGCCCAAGAGCAAGACGAGGAAACCGCCAGGCCGCGAAGAGAGAGATGCCACCAAGAAGAAGCACAAGACTCAAACCGCTCCAGTTTCACGCCATGCTCCCGGCAGCCATCTTGGAATGGCCAACAACCAATAGGGAGCCGAGATTCAAACTTAGTGGCGCAAAATGAAGAAAACCCCGAAACAAATGGGGAGCCACCAGGAAATAACTCTGAAAGAAGGAACCGAACCACCAGGAGCCCGCCTACCGAGCTCGAGGTCGAAAACGCATGCCCAGACTGCACCTGTAAGAAGAATAGAGGAGAACATAGAGACAAGTCAGTTAAGAGTCGCTAACAGCATACCCAAGCCATATTGTGAGTTCCCTCACCTAAAATACCATGGACAGCAACAGAATGTGAGTAATTTAACACAAAATTCAATGACTTTACCAATTGACTCTCACATCCTTAAACTAGATGGGTCGAATCTGATGCAATGGAGCCATCATTTACAAATACTTTTCTTAAGGGAGAATATGTTGTTTATGATTAATGATCCTCCCAGAAAACCTTGGACTATAGAAATAGATTGCTTGCACCACAGAGCTTATTTCATAGTTATAGCAAGTATTTCACCTAGTATTTACCCCAGTCTCAGCCACTATTTAACCGTGTCTGAAATAATACAAAAAATGTTTAACTTGTTCTATAGCAAGAGCGTGGCCACCACGACTCGCATATCCAGAGAGTTCCATTCAGCCAGGCATAAGGCAGGGACCCCTATGGGTGAACACATCCTCAACCTCAATGCCACTAGGGCTGAGTTAATACAGAGGGGGGAAAACATTTCAGAGGAGAGTATGAAGAGCATCATCATTAACTCCTTGGACTCTAGCTGGGATAATTTTATACTGCAGTTGGATAGCCTCAGACTAGACCACCTCGACCTAGAAACACTCACAAACAGAATCATTGCTGAGGACAGTCTGAGAAGAGACCGCTCCATGGCTCGCAGGGAAAGCAGACCACCCAAGAAAGTTGAGTTTCTAACCAGAAACCACGACATCCCCGAATGCTTCACCTGTGGTTCTAGAAACCACTATAAGAGAGATTGCCCCAAAAATTTGAGGGTGAGGGAATACAACCATCGTAGGGACAGACAGGGCCGGAGAACAGTCTCTCCTGATAGGTTCCTACCCAAAAACAGATACAGGCGCAGGGACTCCCCCCAACCCAATGGACAGAAGGGGACATAGGGATAGCTCCAGAGATAAACGGTCAGGGTCCATGTATGGGGTTGGGGAAAACACACTCATACATACTCAGATAAGAGAGGGAGACGCGTGGCTCATCGACTCAGGAGCCACCAATCACACCACATATGACAGAGGGATTCTCACATCTTTCACCAAAGAAAACTATCACATAAAAGTAGCCAACCAAAACAGGGTCCTAGTAACTGGAAAAGGAGACACCTTCATAAACGGGATAGGCAAGATAGAGGGGGTATTGCTCATACCTGAAATACCTCACAATATTTTAGCTACGCTAAAACTCAGCAGAGACACAGGCATAGAAACCACTTTCAAGGGAGGAAGGGCCTACATGACCAAGGGCAAGGAGAGCATAGGTAGAATCATCAACAAAGGAGGGCTAACATACCTACAACCAATAGGGAAAGGGCAAACGAGCATAAACACCCAATTAGAAAATACAGAAGATAGGGCTAACACCACTGATGAGACCGAGGAGGGCCAGAACAATGACACCACTGAAAGTAAGGGCAATCATGAC
>WNWU01012407.1:64782-83142 GCA_012654045.1 Ptyas mucosa
GCACAGGGGTTCACACAGAGGTACCCTGACGACTACACAGATACCTATTCCCCCACAGTTAGAGCAGAAAGTGTTAAAAGTGCCCTGGTGATAGCATCTCTCCTAGGTCTAGAGGTCTATCAGTTTGATGTCCAAACTGCTTACCTCCATGCAAAGCTAGACAAGGAAATATATGTCAAGGCACCCCCAGGGAGGAACACACAAAGGGGGGACACCTGGCTATTGAATAAAAGCTTGTACGGACTAAAACAGTCGGGGAAGAGATGGTATGAGTGTCTAGCCAAAATACTCAGGGACATGGGTTTCACCGCTACCTCAGCTGACCTTTGTTTTTTCACCAAGAAAGAGGGCACATCCATCGAGTACATACTTGTGTACGTAGATAACATTCTGTACCTTAGCCAGCATAAACAAAAGTGCGAAGAATTCGCAGAGAGATTGGGGAAGCACTTTACCCTCAAGACACTAGGGAGAACAAAAAAGGGGTTCAGAGTCTCACAGAAGGAAAAAATATTAGAACTCAAACACAAGTGGAACTTGAAGGACGCCAAACCATGTGAGACACCAATGCAAATGGATTTTCAAAAACATGTACATGAAGAAAGCGAGTCCTTTAAGGACAACACCCTCTATAGATCAATCATAGGATCTCTCCTATATATAGCCAACTGGACCAGGCCTGACATCAGTCTAGCGGTAAATCTACTTTCCAGACACGTCAGTGACCCAAAAGTATTCCACTGGGAAGGGGTGAAACGCATAATCAGGTACCTGAAGTACAGCATAGAAGCATACTTAAGCTTAGAACCAATACACTCCAAAGAACCTTTATTGACCTGTTACACAGATGCTGACTGGGCAGGTGACACAAAGAGTAGAAAAAGCACATCCGACTATATATTCCTCATCAACGACTGCCCAGTACATTGGTACACAGGGAAGCAAAACCTGGTGGCCACTTCCACAGCAGAAGCAGAATACATCTGCCTATCGAAAGCTGCAAACAACTTGACGTGATTTGACGACCTGCTTGCCAACATATGGACTGAACCCGTTTACCCAATAGTCATCCACGAGGACAACAAGGCAGCCATAGACATTTCCACTGCAGATGCCGTGGGCCAAAGATCCAGGCACATTGACATTAAGCATAAACACGTAAGACAGTTAACGAGCATTGGATTTATCAGAACCACACACTGCGAGACCACTGAACAAATCGCAGACATTTTAACAAAACCTCTACATAGCAAACAGCATACATATCTGACTTCAAAACTAGGGGTAATTGTATAATGTAATAAACCGCCTTCAAAGGTTAGGCATTTAGAGGGGGATTTGTTACGTGTAAATGCCTAACTGTGTATGCCCACGGCAGGGCAAGGGTTAACTTGGCATCACTACTCCCATATGACCCATCCCTTGACCCCTCCTTACCTTAACCCCGCCTCCTGTGTATATAAGCCCATGTCCAGGGGCTGACCCAGGTATTCCAGATGTTCACCTAAGAGAGAAAGAAAAGGATTTGAATAAATACCTTTTGATTCAAGCACGCTTCGCCTCTGTGGTTATTGGGCAAGATCCTAGGAAATAAGCAACAGAAAGGTCCCCCTGGGGTGGGGGTGAGGGGGGGTTAAAGTGATTGGTGCTAAGCATTAACCCCTTCTTTTGTGTTTTGTCTGTTTTATTTTTCAAGATGTGGTTCTTTCTGCGGGGGGGACGCCTGTCAGCCTTGGAAGCCATATTAGGCCAGAAGCTTCAATGCTGCCACCTCCTCATGTGTGGGAAAGTAGGAGGGGGGATTTAGGAGAGGGGAATTAGTAGACATAATAGCGTTCTTCCTATCGGTCAAGGTCAGGGTGAGCCAGCATCTGGAGGAGGAGTGGTCAGGGGCTGGCTTGAGGTAGAACGGACGATGATTGGAGCATGTGACCGAAAGGGGAGAAAGGGGTTGGTTTTGGGAGATTTGTATTATTGAAGAAAAGCCCGGGTTTTTCAGATTCGGGATTTCCCAGATGTGCCAGTTTACCTATTGCTAGTAAAGAGAACTTTGGAAAATGCCTGCTTCAGTGTCTTTACTGGGAGTCGGGGGTTTTCTGGAACACTGTCATACCTATCAGTACCTCTTTCGTCTCTGTTAAGAAGTCTTTCTCTTTGCTCTCTTCTACATTTTGGCCTCTTGAAAAATAATCTATCTGCTCTATTTTTACTATCTCTTCTATATCTTTATCTACTTATGTCATTTGTTGATTTCTCTCCTCCCTTCTTTCTTCTACTCCTTCTGAATTCTCCTCTATTGTCTTAATTTTTTGTTCATTTTCCATTATTATTTGCTGGCGATTTCCTGGTCTCAGATCCGTATCGTGCATCAGTTCCATCATCTCCCTATGATTCCTTTTTTAAAAAAAGTTTTTTATTTTTTATTTTTTACAAACATATCATTTTGTGAACAGTGTGGCACCTGAGTGTCTTACATTTTAGCACAAATATAACAATATTCTTCATTTTTAGTACAGTTGACAATCCTATATAGTTTTAGTAATAGGACACATATTTTGTTGAATTATAATCTCTCTGTCAGGTTACGATGTCATCTCAAATAAATTGCATTTCCAAACAAATAGTCTTTGATGAAATCTTTCATTTATTGAGTACAACGATCTGTCCCTAACTCCATCGTAGCCGACACTGACCCTCTGACCCCAAACCCTTCCCTTTCCGTTCCCCAATTCTCAGCGTCTCATTGGACATCTTCCAAGTCACTCTTCCCAACTCTACTACTTCACCTCACAGGAATGTCCCCCCTCCCATCCCATAGGGGATATTATCTACAGGGAAAATAAGTAGGTGAAAAGTCAAGCGTCTTCTTTTTCTTCATGTCAGCACTGAAGTGGACGTAGCTTGGAGTGCTGACACTCTCATTATTTGATTATTCAATATTTCAGTATGTCATCTTTATGCCAATCTCCATATGCTAAATGTCACTCCTTTTACTACAAATAAAATATTAATAATCATATTTGTTGTATTTAACAGACTTATATAGTTCTAATAGTAATGCACACATTTATATTAAATTATAATGTTCCATTGTTTGTCCCCTTTCTAATTTTTAATTATGCCACTATTATATTTAAACATGTTCCCTTTCTAATCACATTTTAATAAAAACTTACGTTTGACAAGTATATATATAATTCTTATAAAACACATATTTATGTTAAATTATAATCTTCCATTGTTTAATTATTCAATATTACAATACAGTATGTTATTTTTAGGCCCATCACAATATTAATCAAACATGTTCAATATTACCATCATTGAAATTCTAAATTCCCTTCTTGTTATTACTTCACCCTGTTATATAAATATATATATTCCATTAATCCCCCTTTCTCTAATTTCCAACCCTATTTTAACTTATACCACTATTGTTTTTTTTTAAAAAAGTTCCCCTTTTTATCCATCATCTCTCGCCCGCTTTAAAGCTTTAATTATTCATTTCTTAGCTTGTCTCCCATATTCCTCTCTTGGATCTTTATCTCTGTCTGCTTCCACTTCTTGGCCAATCCTCTTAAACATTTCTACCCTGTTCCATTGTTTAATTTTCAAGTTGTCTACTCTTGCCCCTATCTCTCTTCCAAAAAAAGTCTTCCTGCAGTTCCAGTTCCTGTTTAACTTCCCTTAAAATACTCTCCCCTTGGTTTATTTCATCAATCATTATTATTTTTATTTTTATCTTCTTGTCATTTCTTTTTAATTGTTGTTTTGTCTGTTCTATTTTTTCAACTGATCTTTCAGTTAGCTCCTCCTCTTCCTGGGCGTCCTGGTTTCTCCTTGTCCTTTGTGTCGTATTTTCCAGCTCTTCATCTATGGTCTGCATTTTATTCATAGTTTCCTCTCATCTTCTTGTCCAGGTGTCTTTAATACTCTGAGTTATTGACGCGATTTCCTCTCAAATTCCACTCATGTCTTTATTTCTATTTATTTTGTTTCTTTTATCCAATAATCCAACAACCTTATATTCAAACCTAAAGTCACTTCTCAAAAAATTCAATGTCCAGTGTCCAGGAGTCTTTATATCCCAAAATTAATCTGCCTGTTCCTCTAGGTATTCCAAAAGTGAAACTTTCATAAATCCCTCTGCCAGTTCAATCTTGTGCTGAAACCTTCAGGGGTCATTTTAATAATAAAGTTTTTATTATTCTCACATTTAGATCTCCAATAGCCAAGTCTTCCCAAGGCTTTGGGAATATGTTGTACCTTCCTTTGACAGCAGGTGGCACTCTTAAATCAAATTTCAGCCATTTTTATCCAATTTTACTGGAATACTCCAAAATATAAATATAGTTATAGCTTTTTATGTAAATAGCTTCAGCATTTTAAAATGCCTATCCAAAACCAATGCCTGTCCAATTTGAAAATCCAATTTTCTGTCTTTTTACCAAATTTTCTGTTTTCTTCCCTTTAATTCTTTTGCCTTCCATTTTAAGATTTTACTCAAGATGTTAGGTCACAGCCAATTAAAATAATTATGAGTCTCTCTTTTTCTGGATATTCTTTTGGGGTTACACTTTAAATAAAAAGGATTCTTCTCACCCAGTTCCAGACCAGGGGTGAAATGCTCCCGGTTCGGACCGGATCGCCTGATCTGGTAGCGATGGTGGGTGGTGGTTTGGAGAACCAGTAGCAAAAATCCCTGTAGCATTTTTTCTACAACCTCTTCCAATGAAAAAATGCTTTTAAAAGTTAAAAAAATAGCCTCTGATGATCCCGCAGCTCAGCTGGGATCATCAGAGGCTTTTCAAAGCATTCTTTTCTGCAACCTCTTCGGCCAAAGTGGTGGTAAAAAAAATGCTTTGAAAAGTCTCTGACGATCCCAGCTGAGTTGCCTGATCGTCAGAGAGGCTTTTCAAAGCATTTTTTTGCAACCTCTTCGGCCGAAGAAATTGTAGAAAAAATGCTTTGAAAAGTTAAAAAAAAAAGTTGGCCATGCCCACCCAGTCACATTACCCCCCCACCAAGCCATTCCCACAGAACCAGTAGTAACAAATTTTACATTTCACCCCTGTTCCAGACACTGTTCACCAATTCTGCGCCAGCACTCTTCTTAGGTGTTAAACTGTCTCCAGCTTTGTGGCAGCCATCTTAGGCTGCCTCTTCTTCCTGCCATGGCATAGAGGGAAGAAAAGCCCCGGGGTTCAGCAGGAGAGCTGTGATCTCTCCTGCGAACTCACAGGGCACCCCTCCTTAGCTTCACTGCCCCTACAAGGCAGCTTTTGGCTCCTTTCGGAGCCCACAAACAAGGAGAAGCCAGCACAGGGACGGAGAGCTCCATTCCCTGTGACTGGTAGCACCGTGACATCACTTCCAGTCCCTATGATTCCTTATCATAGTTTCCTTGATATCTTGAAGCATTAATAGTATTTCCATTTGGGGTATATTTGTTCTTCCTTGTTGTAACATTTTACTTTATTTTAGTGGGCTAAAAGTTATTCAGTAATCCATCCAAGTCCCAATGTCCCAAGTGTTCAAAAATGTCAAAAAGTCAATGTTAGAAGAATGTGCTCAGTCCCTGAACTGTTCCTCAAGATCCACAGTGTTTGTAATCCTCAAAGTCTGCTGTTTTGCTCCCTCTGGGTTATTCAAATTTGTAAGTCTTGTTTAATTATTCTTCTTTTGCCTCATAAAATAGTCTATCAAATAGTATTTGTAATCCAGAATGGCCCACCAAATTTCCCCATGACTTATTAATTCACAGAATCAGATGTTCAGTTTCAAGGGCAATTCCTATCATTTATAATCCACATTACTTTAAAAAATTTCAAAAGGTTCACCAGTTATTCCTAAGCAGCCAAAAAAACCCACAAGTAGATAGAACAGGAAAAACAAAAAGATGGCCTTCCAGATGTTGCTTGCCTTTTACTTTGTTTCTCTTCTTATCTCTTCTTATGACTTTCCTTTCTTTTTTTATCAACTCTAACTTTTTTCTTTTTCAAGGTCCTTTCCAGCCATATAATAATATAGTATCTTCTTTGGCCAGTAGATGGCATCCCAACTCTAATTTTCAGTACCAAGACGAGACTAACAGCTGATTGTCAAAGTTCAATAAAAAGAGGGGGGGAACCATTTTTCTTTATACAATTTCTTCCAACAGTCAGACAATATTTCCAGCAGATTAAAGTCACTTTTCACAACACCACAAATTCCAGTTCAGTCTTTCTATATTTTAAAACTTCATATTCTTCTGTTAAAATTTCATTTCTCTTTTGGGTCTATAATTTATCTCTGTGTAATAGTTCACTGCTTTCTGTGCTTTGGAGAGTTCCAAAAATTCTTTTATTTAAGTGGGTCTCTAATAAGGAATTTGAAAATTGTCTCACCCAGTTCCAATCCTCCCTTCACACACCACTCTAGCTCATTTCTTCTTCGGTTGCCCCGGCTTCGTTCCAGCCATAATGGCCGTCTCTCTTCTCCGTCAGTCAAGAGGGCACCTTGGATCCAACAGGAGAGCTGCCGCTCTCCCGTGATCGACAAGGAATCCCTCCTTTCTTTGTCACCCCTCCAGGGTGACTTTGGCCCCTTAGGACCTCCTATCGGAGAGGAATTGGCTGAGATTCGCAGAGCCCCGCTATCTCTGACCATGTCACCACGATGCCAAACCGGAACAATCGCTGCCTTCAATTTTTTTTTCAACAACCAGCATTCAAAATCAAACCAGCGATATCTACCCGCTCAAAAACTTTGGGCAGGAGGTTTAGTTATTAAATGTTTCTTCAGCATATTGCAGAGATTAAAGAATGCTTTTGAGGCTGACAGCCAGTCAGTAGTAGATGACTGCATCATCTACTATTCTACTAGCCCAGTTAGCAACATTCTCTGATATTGCCTTTGTGTCAACGTTAGCCTAAATTAACCTTTTATTTTGGATCACCTCTAAGTTTTTAGTGAGCCATCTGTATTATATGATCTTAAATCTGAGCGACCTCGTAATGTCACACTCACAGGCTGAGTGTGAGCCTTCTCTTGCCTCACTCTCCATCCTGGAGGGCAGTGCATCCCCCCGACAATCCTCTGTAGAAACCGCCTGTGCAAAGGCAGACCGCCCCCCCTTGCAGGGCAATCCAAAGAGGGGAGGGGGATGCTGCAGAAAAGGCCGCCTTCCACCTGTGCCTCCCATGCCGGCTCCGCGGGGCTTGGGGCTCTGAAGAAGCCCACTGGATTCCCACCCGGCCATCTGCCTGCTCGGCTCATGGAGTCTGGTGCTTCAGGGGAAGGAGGCTCAGCTGCACCGCCGCTTCCCTCAGGCGAAGAAGCGGAGCAAGAGGGGCAGAAGCCACTGGCAGCCGGTGGGGTGGCAGCCCCCAGCGTGGGGAAAGGGCTAGGCCCAGCCACGCCACCACGAAGCCCGCGGCACTTTCCCTTTAGCCTGGGCAGCGGCAATTACCCGGGCGGGCCAGTGCGGGTAGCCCTTCATCTTGGCACTCCCTTGCTTGGAAGGGGCCGCCGCCACCGCTCTCGCCACCCTCCCTCCCCGCCTGGCTGCAGACATCCACCTGACTGAAGCAACCTCCTGAAGCAACCCCACGCTGCCGCCCAGGCCAAAGGGAAAGTGCCACAGCAGAGGTTACAAGGGGAGAAGGGGGGGAGGAGACTTACTTGTAGTGTCCGTTATCTGAAATAAGTCCTTTATCTTTGGTTGTCTGGGTGTCATTGCCACTATGTTGTGTTTAAGGTTTCCTCCTGATTGTATATCCAATTTATGCCTCCTTTTAAAGTTTCTTTTCAAGTCCCTTTTTTGCTTTTACTGTTAACTTTTGTTTTTGCATCCTTGGGTGGTTTAAAGGATTTTAAAACATACTCCCATTTCATCGGTGAATGCTTGGAGCTGATAAGTTCTGGAACTCGTAGTCTAAAACCTAATCCTATCTAATCCTAAATCTAAAAACATAAAATTACTACTCCCAGTGAAAGAAAACTAACCTTACTAGTTAATAGTTAATATTAGATAAACTATTTTACAACCCTATATAAAAGTAACTAAAATAAAAGGATAAGGAGCTCACTAAAAGAGCTGTCACACGCCAGCCATCTTGCTCTCCTCCCAGTAATCCTGTCATTAACCTATATTGGCCATAAAAGCACTTTCAGATAACTTATGCATTATTGTATTGAGGAGGAACTAATAATAAATTACACTAAGTCTAAGATTATTTTTTCCAAACACCCAAAACAGAAGAGCTGGAACTTAGGTGGGCTGTCCATTGAGCAGGTTAAGAATTTTAGATATCTAGGAATAGTTTTTCAAGCCACTTAAGTATGATCCAGCAGTGTGTTACAGCTGCCAAAAAGCAAATGGCATTGTAGGCTGCGTTAACAGAGGGATAGTATCAAGATCATGTAATTTCTGTTGCAGTTTCTTCTGAATATTCAGATGATTTTCTGAAATTCATTGGGCCCAGAGGGATACTGAAGAATAAACTAAATCTCTCCCTCTAAAGTAAATGGGACTTCCCAAAACTTCTTTTAAAATTTGGAAGTAGAAATAGCTTGTTAATTGATTGGACAACATTTACACACATCTATCTGCTTGAAAGAAAAGCCTTTTTTAAAACTTTAAGTGTAGGAATAAAGAAGTCAGGTTTTAATAGTGTAATCACAATTGTCAGCAATTCATTTACCACTAGATGACAATGTAGAGCCGTGATGGTGAACCTATGGCACACGTGCCAGAGGTGGCACACAGAGCCCTCTCTGTGGGCAAGCGCACCGTTGCCAGCTGCTCTTCTGGTTTTCGGTGCGCATGTGCCAGCCAGCTGGTCTTCGTGGGAAAATGGCCCAGAAAATGCCCTGAAAAATGCCCAAAAATCAGGCCAGTTTTGGGCTGTTTTCCAGGGCGTTTGGGGCCGTTTTTAGGCTGTTTTGGGGCCATTTTAGGCTGTTTTCAGGCCCTAAAAATGGCCTGGAAAACAGCCTGAAAAACGCCCAAAAATCAGGCCGGTTTTGGGGCTGTTTTCCGGGGCATTTTGGGGGCGTTTTTAGGCTGTTTGGGGGGCATTTTTAGGCTGTTTTCAGGCCCTAAAAATGGTCTGGAAAATGGCCCCAAAACAGCCCAAAAAACAGCCCAAAAAACGACCTGGAAAATGGCCTGAAAACTGGCCAAAAAATAGGCATGCACCTGCCAGCCAGGTGGTCTTCGGGTTTCCGGTGCTCTGGCGCATGCGACCATTCACACACATTCCGGTTTGGGCACTCGGTGCCTAAAAGGTTCGCCATCACTGATGTAGAGCAATGGTTCTGCAATGCTTCCAAAAAAGTCTCACAAAATTCTTGTGTAAGATACATTAAAAGTATTCTTCCACTATGCTTCAATAGTGATAAATTTGAACAGTCCAAAATAAAAACTTTAGTTTTCTACTAAAAGTTTTCAGAATTGATTATTCTGTTTACTTAAATATTTCCTTTTAAATAAACAGTAAGCCATTGATTATAATTTTTAGTCCACCCTGGTACAAGTACTTAACTAAATGCCCATTCATGTGTATCCTAAAGTACAATCAGCTAAGACAGTGTTTCTCAATCACAGCAATTTAAAGATGTCAATCAGAATAGAGCTAGAAAGGGACCTTGGAGGTCTTCTAGTCCAACCCCCTGCTCAAGCAGGAGACCCTATACAATTTGAGACAAGTGGCTGTCCAGTCTTTTCTTAAAAACCTCCAGTGATGAAGCACCTCCAACTTCTGAAGGCAAGCTGTTCCAATGGTTAATTGTCCACACTGTTAGGAAGTTTCTTCTTAATTCCAGGTTGCTTCTCTCCTTGATTAGTTTCCATCCATTGTTTCTTGTCTTGCCTTCTGGTGCTTTGGAAAATAAGTTGACCCCTTCTTCTTTGTGGCAGACCCTCAGATACTGGAATACTGCTATCATGTGTGCCCCCCCAGTCCTTTTTTTCTCTAGACTTTCTCTTTTTGTGTGAAGACTGATGCAAAGAATGAGTTACGCAGCTCTGCTTTCTCTCTACTGCCTGTTACTTCCTTGCCATCTTATCTCTTTAGTGGACCAACTGTTTCCTTGACATTTTTTTCTTGTTATTTATATGTTGAAAGAAACTTTTTTTATTATCTTTTGTTGCAAGTCTGAGCCTTTGCTTTCCTGACTTCATCTTTGCAAATTCGGGCTATCTGCTGATATTCTGCCTTAGTTATATGTGCCTCATTTCATTTTTTGTACTTATCCTTTTTGTCTTTCAGTTTATCAGTTTATCCCCAGCTTCTGGGACTTGAAGTTCACACATCTTAACATTGCTGTCAGGATTGATGGATCTAACCCAATAACTCACAGGACACAGTTGTATCTTTTCTTCTATCCTTTATTGCAGGCCTGGACTATTCCTAGGCCCATTCAGTATAATGGTAACTGACCTTTATCTATCTCTTGCAGGTACACATCTGGAACTGCTGGATGGCCTCATGGTGAGCCCTCTTATACCCAAGGGGAGGAGTCTGAGGTAAGGTGGCATGGTGGGATATGGGGTTGGGTTAACCCTTGCATGGCTAAGGTGGGAACTGGCTTGAATGGATTAGACATTTAACTTAACAAAAACCCCTTTAAATGTCTAATTGATGACAGGTACATGATATTTACAAACATACAGGTTATGCACATAAAATACATGGTTTACACATAGACACATAATTTTGATGTGAGGTATGCGTGTTGTTTATGTGGTAAGGGTTTAGTAAGTATATCAGCGGTTTGCTCCTCGGTGTCACAGTGTATGGCTTTGATGAAGCCTATTTCTGAGAATTGTCTAACATGTTTATACTTAATGTCGATATGTCTTGATCTCTGTCCCACGGCATCCGCCTTCGATATCTCTATGGCTGCTTTATTGTCCTCATGGATGATTATTGGGTATGATGGTTCAGTCCAAATGTCACTAAGCAAGTCATCAAACCATACTAGGTTATTTGCGGCTTTGGACAAACAGACGAATTCTGCCTCGGTGGTAGAGGTGGCTACCAGTTTCTGTTTTCCTGTATACCAATGTATAGGGCTATTATTTAAGAAGAGTACGTACCCAGAAGTGCTCTTCCTACTTTTGATATCTCCAGCCCAGTCAGCGTCTGCATAACAGTTTAATTTTGGTTTCCCAGATAGATCTGGTTTGAGGCACAGTTGTGCATCGACACTGTACTTTAGGTATCTGAGCAGCCTTTTGATGGCAACCCAGTGTAGAGTGGTGGGTTTACTCACGTGTCTAGACAGTAAGTTGACAGCTAGAGCAATGTCTGGTCTCGTCCAATTGGCAATGTATAATAGCGACCCTATGGTAGACCTGTATAGCTTGTTGTCAATGAAGGGTTCAGCTTCATTATACATGTCCTTTATGAAGTCTGGTTGCATGGGTGTCTCGCTGGGCTTTGCCTCCGACATGTTACATTTTGCTAACAGTTCTACGATTTTCTCTCTTTGTGAGATCCGGAAGCCTTTGTCAGTTTTGATTACTTGAACCCCTAGGTATTTGTCTATTTTCCCTAGTGATTTCAGTGAGAAACGATTTCCTAATTCAGCAGCAAACCTATCGCACTTGTCCTTTTGCTTCCCTATGTACAATATATCGTTCACATAGACAAGGATGCCTTCAAATGATTCCTTTTCTCTCTTTATGAAGAAGCATTTGTCCGCTGAAGTGGCTTTGAAGCCCATAGAGTTGAGGGCCTTGGCTAGGCAGTCGTACCACCTTTTGCCTGACTGCTTGAGTCCATACAAACTTTTATTTAATAGCCATGTGTTGTCTTTCCCTTCGTTGTATCCCGGTGGGGCCTTGACATAGATCTCCTTATCCAATTCTGCATGGAGATATGCAGTTTGCATGTTGAATTGGAATACTTCCAGCCCTAGGATGGTGGCTATTACTAGTGCGCTTTTGACACTCTCAGCCCTGACCGTGGGTGAGTAGGTGTCCGTATAGTCCTCAGGGTACTTCTGGGCGAAGCCTTAAGCGACTAATCTTGCTTTGTACAGTGCTTTGTTGTTTTCTAGTGTCTTGATTTTGAACATACATTTGGTCTCTATTGGCTTTTTGTTTTCGGGTACTTGGGCTGGTGGGTATACCTGCAGGTCCCTGAGGCTCTCCATTTCCTTTTCCATGGCCTGTCTCCATTTTTCTTTCTCTTCCTGGGGAAGGCCGAGTATCTCTTCATAGGAACTGGGCGTGCTGTTGCCTGTATGTATAGACATGACATAATCCTCAAGTCTCTTTGGTAATTTGTTCCTACTGGTCCTAACTGGTCTGTCAGGAGGTGTATCTGTTTCATGAAGGCACTCGGCTTCTTTGTCAGTGAGGCTATCTAGGTTCAGTGTGGAATGCTCTTCCTTCCATTCCTCGGCTCTCAGTTCGTGGTGTTTGGGCCTGTGTGTTTTGGTTTCTTTCATTTTTTCAGTGATCAATTCCTCGTCACTTTGGTTATGTGTGTGCGTATCCTTACCAAGGAAAACGTTGGAATGAAGCCTTGACCAATTCGAATGTTCATGGAATTCCGCAGACCTGGACACAATAAATTTGTTATTGCTATCCACAAACCTAAAACCTTTTGTCCCTGGTTCATACCCCACGAATTTCAGCCTTTTGGATATTTTTTCTTCTTTCTTTCTTTCTTGTCTGGGGATGTGGATGTTCTCCAGGACACCAGAGATGTGTAGATGGGCTAGGTTGGGTTTTCTTTTGTACATTAACTCATATGGGGTTGTATTAATTGAACTTGACCACAACCTGTTCAGTGTATAGTTGGAATAGTGTAAAGCCTCTGACCAGAATGATTGATTCATTCCAGTGTCTTCTAGGACACACCTCATCATTGTTTGGAGCACGCCGTTCTTTCGTTTTACGACTCCATTTTGGAATGGGGAAAAAGGTGAAGAAGTAAAATGTAATATGCCCCTTTCCTTTGTCCACTTTGTGAAGTCCTTAGCCATAAATTCTGTACCTCGGTCAGTCATTATCTGTTTGATTTTCGCCCCATGTTGCAGTTCCGTTCTTTTATAAAATTCTTTGAACCTTTGGAATGTTTCATTTTTATGTTTGAGAGAGTATACATAGCCATATCTACTTTAATCGTCCCCAATGGTTAGGAAAAATCTTTTTCTATGTCCAATGGATGGCCTCAGTGGTCCCACTAGGTCCATGTGGACTAGTTGGAATGTGGAGTCAGTAGTGCGCTCTGACTTCTTGGGCCTCGCTTTGACCTTAATTTTTGAACATTTACACACCAAACACTCCAAATAATTTTTACAATCTTTTACTTTTAAACCCTTGGTACACCCCAACATTTTCTCAACAACCGGGAAGCTGATATGTCCTAGTCTTCTATGGAGAAGGTGGGCACAATTATCATGGATGGGTTTTCCCATGGATACCTTGTCTTTACCTGGTGACACACAATCAGTTTCTATCTGGTGTACCCTTTCCGTCTCAGTGTTTCCCTTCTGCTCATTGGTGGTGCTTATGTTTATACTTCCCTCACTGCTCTTGTTAGGTGTGAAATATGGTAGCCCCTCGTGCATGGTTACCTTCCCAACCTTTTTTCCTTGATTGAACAACTGTACCCTGCCCTTTTTAAATGTTACCTCGGTGTCTGTGTCCATTGTAAGTTTAGTGGTGGCTAGCACGTTATGGGGTATTTCTGGTACATATAGCACCCCCTCTATTTCCCCAATCCCAGGGATATGTATACTTCCCTTTCCTATTACCTTGGCTGTGCTCTGGTTGGCTACTCTGATTTCAAAATCTGTCTCTACGAGGGAAGTGAATAAGTTTGAGTTATGTGTAGTGTGGTTAGTGGCTCCCAAGTCTAAAAGCCACATGTTTTCATTTATCCTTTGTTTGGAGTCTGCCTTCCCATGTCTGAACCCGTACATGGACCATGGGTTACTGTCCCTGGAAGTGTCCCTACATTCAGTGTTTCGTCTGGGGTTGGGTGACCACCCGTGACCACGTTCCCTAAAAGACCTGTGGTCTGGTGATCATCTCTCCCTGCGATCATTGTATCCCCTGTCTCTATCGTTCCTGGGGCAATCCCAAAACATGCCAAGAAAGAAACTATCGAAACAGCAGAATAAAACAAAAGGGACAACAGGATTAGCTAAGGAAAAGATTTAATCAATAGCCCCAGCAATCTGATAAGAGCCAAGCTGGGAATAAGGGCTTAATTGATAACAACATGATCAGCTTAAGGCAAAGGGAAAATAATAAGAGCAGAAGGAAACAAAAGGACATGAAATCAGATAACTAAGACACCACTCAATTTCAAGTAGGAGAGATTCAGAATAAGAAAACACAGGGCAATCCATGAGCACACACACAAAAGACAAACACACAAAAGTAACAAAAGAAACAAAGAATTTCCTTTGTACAGAAAAGTATAAAAATGTATGCTTACCTTGTAAAGATGTCAGATCACCCAGGAACGCTGGTTCGTGCGCCTGCCGGATCTGTCTTCCTGAAACATAATAAAGAGAATCCTGTTTTCACGCAGCTCGCTTCACTCATCAATTGACTCATCGTGCCTGAGACGCTCTCCCAGCCGGGAGATTCAAATCCTTTTCGGGGAAACCTCTGCGGAGATTCAACAGTTTGAATCCAGCTTCCACTGAAAGTCATCACAGCAACCAGAGTGGAGCAGACCTTCCCAAGCCTGACTGACCAGCTTTACCACCAAGCATGCTACCCAGCAGACATGAAAGAAAATACCCTGAGATGTACAAGTAAAGACTAAAAGACTCTTTTTAATCCCCAGAAGACAGTCTGGAAAGACTATGGGGAGGGTGGAAATTCATTGTAAGGTTTTCTTTCTTGTCTCATTTATATTGTAATCAGTTTATTGTAAGGATTGTATTTGAGAGTGGTTGCCACAGGAAGTTCTGTACACCTTAGATTTCTGTCTGGTGGGGAGGAGAAATATGTCCAAAATGTTTGTATTGCCTGTATTGTAAAAGTAGCTGCATACACATGCACACACAGAGACACACCATTCAGAATTAGACTGAAACTATTCCCTTCACTTACCTCCACACAAAGCTTCTCCTAGGTTGATTTTTGCTCTGTGGCACTAAAAGCCCAAGGAGTCATATCTCCCTGCTAATTCCATGAGGGAGGGGGCAATCCCCCTCAGGCAATTCCCTCACTTGAAGAGATAGCAGAAAAAGTGATATCCAAAACCCAAGCCCTGACCTTGACTCACAAACGATGCTGCCCAGTTGCCCAGTAAAGCATGATATGTTGCGCTGGTGGTCTCATGAGTAGAAGTCCTGGGGCTCATTATGTGTAATTGTTGGAAGAAATATCCTTCTGGGTTCAGCTCCAAGTGGGGAAAAAGACACTGGAAACATGGAGACTGCTTGGAAAGATGGTTTAATGGTGGACAAGATCACATGGCTTGAGTTCCTGAACAGAAAAGGGCAAGACGCAGTGAGTCCCCGGGTTTTATCCTTTCTCTGGCTTTGAACTTCCTGGGGCCCCAAAAGAGTATCCTGATTGGTTGTCAGATTCTCAAGGGGTGGGGGTCTTAGCTAGCCTTGCTGGCTGATGTAATCTTCCCAGGTGCCATGTGGTGAGTTTCTGTTGCTATTGTGTTGCAGATGGGTCCTATTGTCAAAGATTGAGTTTCTGCCTCTGGCCCATTAACAAAGGGGGGGAGGCAGGAAAGTGGGAGTTGCTTTGTCTTTAAAACATGTTTCTCCATTTCTCAACCAGGGAAATATAATATTCTGCCTTTTTAATATTTCCTAAAATATTTCATTCTTCTAGGAAAGGGGTGGGTGCAGTAATTCTGGTGGGCCTCTCATGAGGGGTCCAAATCAGAGAAGACACTCACGCAGTGTTTTCTCGGGATGAGAGCCCAGAGCTGACTCCGAAACCCTCCTTTATTGTAATCAAAAGCAAGAGATAAGGAAAGCAAGCAATCAGGTTGTTGGGATTATATTTATGCCTTTGTATGGGTGCATTCCATACTTCTTACGCATACACTGGGAGGCCGCTTTCTTGAAGGCTGGTGGTACCAGGAGTGGGGTAATGTTTTTCTAATCCAAGTCCCATGTACGTGTTATAACTGGACAAGCCAGTCTGCACGTGCACCATGGTCTATGAGTTTGATTATTCCCACAGGTGGGTGCTAACTTCCTACATAATAATACCAAAAAAAAAAGCCTGGATTGTACACTGGCTAACCTCCATTTGGACTCACAAATCCTGGATGCACCCACACAAGAGCTGGATGCACCCACACAAAAGCTAGGGCAGGTTCAGTAACCAACCCTTGGAAATGGGCAGGCTGTAATTTAAAGGAAAACCATGGCTGTGAAAAATTTTGGGACATGTGCTTGCTTGAAACCTGACTGGAAGCTCACAAGGGGCGGCGCCAGCGGCTATGGGCAGCGGCGCTAGCGGTGGCGGATGGTGGTGAACTAGTCTGTCGGCTGTTTAGTTGACTTTCCTGGCTGGATGGCCTGTCGGCTTTTGCAACCGGAGCGGCGCCGGCGTCAGTGGCTACGGCATCAATGTGGGCAGCATTGTTTCATCAGAGCCGCAGACGCCCTGGATGGAGGTAGGGGGCATCTGCGAGATGAAAATACGTGGCGAGCAGGCTGCTGGTGGCTGCTAGTGGTGCCCACGATGATGCCGCCGCCGCCGCCGACGGGGCAACGGTTGGTCAGTGGGATGGCTGGAAGTCGGGTGTTTACAGTCGATGAGGGGTATTACGTTGATGGGAGACCCTCCACCATGGAATTTAAACCTTGGTGCACTCTGGACCACTATAGGGCCTTCGGGGTAACTCCCGAGGATTACTACCTGTGGCGAGGCCTCCTTCATTGACATCGTTGGAGGCTAAGACTGAGCATGGAGTGGCTGTGGAAGATCTGAGATGGAGGAGGAGGGTCGAAAGGTGGACAGAGTGGTGGTTTCCCTGTCGCCTTGGATAACCCCCCTCCACTTTGTTTTGCCCTATTGGTTCCTCGATGGAGGTGCCACCCCATCCGTTTTCATTTTTCCCTTTCTAGTACATTTCACCTTGAGAACAATGTGGACCATCTTATTCCGGAGTTTCAGGACCTGGCTCTATTTTTCATCCTGCTCGTTGGCTGTATGGAAAAAAAAGTCAAGGTAAATGCCTATCTTCATTGTAACAACTGAGCCTCAGTCATGTAAGGG
This sequence comes from Ptyas mucosa, assembly GCA_012654045.1. Lineage (NCBI taxonomy): Eukaryota > Metazoa > Chordata > Lepidosauria > Squamata > Colubridae > Ptyas > Ptyas mucosa. The sequence continues at coordinate 81,995 of WNWU01012407.1, forward strand.
TTAATCCACCTACCACATATCCCATCAACCCCATAGCCACTCCTTACCTTCTGGCTCCTCCCTCCAGGTATAAAAGGTCCCCCTCCATGTGGAGCATGTGCTTTTCCCAGATGTGTACCTAAAAGGAAGGTCAAGAGGTCAGTACCTGAGGTACTGAATGGGCCTAAACTCAACTAAGGCCTAAATAAAGAATTGATTAAAGAATCACCTTGTGTCTTGAGTCATTTGGTAAGATCCATCCCTTTAACAAATGGTAGCAGAGGATGGTTACCTGTGACTCCAACAATGACTGAGCCAGCTGTTTACCCTGAAAAGAAAAACAGAGTAAACACGAGATCAGTAACCAGACAGATGGCAGCGCAGCTCACCCCCAAAGGAGCTGCAGCAAGAACCATCAATATCGAGGGTAAGTGCCACCAGAACATGGACTCACTGGGAGAAGATGAGGTACAACTCGAGATGAGAGACCTCGAATTAAGGACACCGCAAAAGTATGGGTTCAGAACGTTAAATTTACACAGTCACAAAACTTACGAGAAAATTTTTATAAAATGTTTTATAGATGGCATTTGGACCCCAAGAAATTGTCGTGCATGTACCCTAATGTGCAGCCAAAATGTTGGAGATGTGATTGTTTAGATGCTACATATTATCACATCTGGTGGACTTGCAGGGAAGTGAGGGCTTTTTGGATAAAAATTTGGTGGGTTATGCAAAATGTTTTAAAGAAAAAAATACAATTTTCTCCGCAATTTTTCTTATTGGGTATAGTTAAAGATTTTACATTGGGTGAAACTAAATTGATTTTGTATATGGTGACAGCAGCTAGGTTATTGATTGCCCAACATTGGAAGAGTGATGTTTTACCGACGGTTGATGAATGGACCCAGAAGATGGCTGGATTTGCAGAAATGGCAAAGGTTTCAGCTTTTTTAAAGGATCAGACGCATGAGAAGTATATACAGGAATGGAAATTATGGATTGAGTATGTACAGAATAAGTATCAGACTAGAAAATATTATATCGCTTTTAGCTGAGATGACTATGTTAATATGTTAGTAAATATAGGAAAAAAGATTTGGAAGTTTGAATAACATATATATTGTTTGGGAATATTAATATTGCATATAATGGAAGTCAAGGGGGGG
>WNWU01012407.1:84444-124906 GCA_012654045.1 Ptyas mucosa
GAGCTCCTCACCCGGCGAGATCCAACGCAGAATGAACTTCACGCATGCGCAGTCGCCACCTGCAATGAGAAAAACTGTGAACATAGAGACAAGTCAGTTCAGACTTATCTCAACCATACCCCAGCCTTATTGTGAGTTCAATCACACCCTGGACCATGGACAGCTACATTCTGTGAGTAGCAATTGCAACCATTCTGGGCTAATGAACATTAATTTACAAAAGTTACAGGCAGATGCGGGGAACCTAGTGGAATGGAGCCAGCAGTTGCAGGTTGCCTTCATGAAAGAAAATGTGTTTTTCCTGATTAATAACCCCCCACCAAAGCCTTGGTCACTAGAAATTGACTGCCTGCATCATAAGGCTTTTACATTATTGTTAACTTCCATTCCCACAAATATGTATCCCACCATTGGTGACAATTTTACTGTATCTGAGGTAATGCAAAAGCTATACAACTTGTTCTACAGTCAGAGCAGGGCAACGACTACAAGAATTTCCAGGGAGTTTTACTCTGCCAGACACAAGGCAGGGGTTACCATGAGTGAGCACATTCTCAAATTAAATGCCACCAGAGCTGAACTCATGCAAAGGGGGGAATTGATAACAGATGAGAGCATGATGAGCACCATCATCAATTCATTAGACAACAGCTGGGATAATTTTGTGACCCAGCTGGATAGCCTAAATTTAGAACACCTATCCCTAGGCACACTCACAAATAGGCTAATAGCTGAGGACAACCTGAGAAGGGACCGCCATCTATCCAGAAGGGAACCCAGACCCATAAAGAGGGTTGAGTTCCAGGATAGAGCTAGGAACGCCCCTGAATGCTTTAACTGTGGTTCTAGGAACCACCTAAAAAGAGACTGCCCTAGAAACAACAGAGACAGGAGGCAAGACGATTATAGAGGGAGACATTCACCAGAACGTAGAAGGAAACAATCCCCAGAGCATAGAACATTCAGAGGGAGAGAACGTGGGTGGTCCCCCAACCCCAGAAGGTCACAAGAGCGTAGGGACAGCTCTAGGGACAGCTATTCAGGGCACATGTATGGCTTCAAGTGTGATGATTCAGGAAGTGAACCAGAGGCAAGGGAAAACATGTGGCTTCTAGATTCGGGAGCCACAGATCACACAACGTATAATCCTAAACTGTTCAGCACACTCAACAAAGCAGACTTCAGGCTAAAAGTAGCTAACCAAAGCAGTGTTCAGGTGGTAGGGAAAGGGATCATACACATACCACAAGTTGGGAAAATAGAGGGGGTATTGTACGTACCGGAGATACCTCATAATGTACTGTCCACCACCAAACTCACAAGGGACACAGGCAGCGGAATAGTATTCAGAGAAGGTGGGGTCCATTTAATTAGAGAAGGGAAAGAGGTCGGAGAAGTGACTATACTAGAGGGACTACCTTATTTTTCACCCAACAAAGGAAGCATTAACACGAGCGCACTAAATGAAAGTGAGAGAAACTCAGGGTCTGAGGAAGTAAATTCGAGGAACGACAAGGTTGAGAAATCTAGTAAGAACTCTATATACATTGGTAAACCTATGCATGATAATTGTGCACACCTCCTACATAGGAGGCTAGGGCACATTAGCTTTCCTGTTGTAAAGAAAATGCCTGATTGTACCGAAGGGCTTAAAGTAAAGAACTGTGTTAATTATTTGGAATGTTCAGTTTGTAAGCGCTCAAAAATTAAGGTAAAAGCCAGGCCCAGAAAATCAGAGAGAACCACAGAATCCCCATTCCAACTGGTACATATGGACATTGTAGGCCCCCTGAAACCTTCTATAAAACATAAGAAAAGATTTTTTCTAAACATTGTAGACGACTATAGCAGATATGGGTACGTCTACTCACTTAGGCACAAAAGTGAGGTACCGCAAAAATTCAAGGAATTCCACAAAAGGATAGAATTACAGCATAACATCAGAATAAGACAGATAATGACTGATAGGGGGTCCGAATTCATGGCAAAGGAATTCTCGAGGTGGTTAAGGGAACAAGGCATAGTGCATTACTCCACTTCACCTTTTTCGCCATTCCAAAATGCGGTTTCAGAGAGAAAGAACGGAGTGCTCCAAACCATGATGAGGTGTGTATTAGAGGACGCTGGACTAGGACAATCTTTTTGGTCCGAAGCACTGCATTACTCAAACTACACCCTAAATAGACTGTGGTCAAGCTCCATCAACAAAACACCATATGAGATGCTATACAAAAGAAAGCCAAATCTATCACACCTATGAACATTCGGTGCCCCAGCAGATGTCCACATTCCCAAACAACTGAGGAGAAAGGGAGATAAAATATCCAAAAGGTTGAGGTTCATAGGATACGAACCAGGGACTAAGGGCTACAGATTTATAGATAATAACAATAGGTTTATAGTATCCAGATCAGCCAATTTCCACGAAAATTCCAACTGGTCCAGACTCCACTCCAATGAAATACCCTACAACAGAGTCACACACAACCAAAACCAGGAGAGAATTGAGCCAGCCCTAACACAACCAAAGGGGGCTAATATGGACAAATCAAAATGCCTCAAAGCTTGCACAAGGGGATGGAAAGAGGGACACCCCACACTAAAAATTGACTGTCTAACAGACAAAGAGGCTGGGCGCATGCACGAAGCAGACACAACCCCAAGCTGGCCCATAAGAGAAAATAGAAATAAATTACCCAAAAGGTTAGAGGACTATGTGATGACCCTGCAAAGTGACAATACCATACCCAACTCCTACGAGGACGTAATGAAACTTCCACATGAGGAGAGGGAGAAATGGGAAATAACCATGAAAAAAGAGATGGATAGCCTAAAAGACCTAAATGTGTATTCACCAACCCAAGTGCCTGATAACAAGAAACCCATTGGGACAAAATGGGTATTCCGAGTTAAAAGGCTGGAAAACGACAAGACCTTATACAAAGCCAGGTTAGTAGCACAAGGGTTTGCCCAAAAATACCCGGAGGACTACACGGACACTTACTCGCCTACTGTCAGGGCTGAAAGTGTTAAAAGTGCGTTGGTCATGGCAACCGTGTTGGGGTTTGAAGTATTTCAATTTGATGTGCAGACCGCATACCTCCACGCCGAACTGGATAAGGAGATATATGTTAAGGCACCACCAGGTTTCAACGAAGGAGGGAACTGCACCTGGCTCCTAAAAAGGAGCTTATATGGACTTAAACAATCTGGAAAAAGGTGGTACGACTGCCTAGCCAAAGCCCTCAACTCCATGGGTTTTGCTGCCACCTCAGCCGATAAGTGTTTTTTCACAAAGAAAGAGAATAATTCATTCGAAGGCATACTCGTCTACGTTGATGACATCTTATACATAGGCAAGCATAGGGATAGATGTGAAAAATTCGCCACTGAGTTAGGAAGTCATTTCTCCCTGAAGTCACTAGGCAAAATCGACAAGTACCTGGGGGTCCACGTAACAAAAACCAACAAAGGATACAGACTTTCACAAAAAGAGAAAATCACAGAACTACTCTCTAAATGCAACATGTCTGAGGCGAAGCCCAGTGACACGCCTATGCAACCAGACTTCCTGAAGAACATGTATGGCGAATACGAACCTTTCAAAGATAATCAATTGTACAGGTCCACAATAGGTTCGCTCCTATACATTGCCAATTGGACCAGGCCCGACATCGCCTTGGCAGTCAATCTATTATCCCGGCATGTGAGCAAACCCACTTCTTTCCATTGGGATGCCATTAAGAGGTTACTCAGGTACCTCAAACACAGCATCGATGCACAGCTTTGCCTTGAACCAACAATAACCACAAAACCAGAACTAACGTGCTTTGCCGACGCTGATTGGGCAGGGGACATTCAGAGTAGAAAGAGTACTTCAGGCTATGTACTATTTCTCAACGGTAGCCCCATCCATTGGTACACTGGGAAACAGAAACTTGTGGCCACCTCTACCACAGAGGCAGAGTTCGTCTGTCTGTCCAAAGCCACCAATAATCTGGTATGGTTCGATGACTTACTAAGTGACATTTGGGAGGAACCATCCTACCCCATAATAATACACGAGGACAACAAAGCTGCGATAGAAATATCAAAGGCCGACGCTGTAGGTCAACGGTCAAGGCACATTGATATAAAGTGCAAACATGTCAGACAGTTTACCGAATTAGGTTTCATTAGAGCTGTGCATTGTGACACCGAAGAGCAAACAGCAGATATATTAACGAAACCCTTACCACTCAAACAGCACTCATACCTAAGGTCTAAAATTTGCGTTTATATGTAACCCATGTGAATAATCTGTATGTACTCATAAATTGTGTATATGTATTCAGTTAGGCATTTAGAGGGGGTTTTGTCAAGGTAAATGCCTATCTTCATTGTAACAACTGAGCCTCAGTCATGTAAGGGTTAATCCACCTACCACATATCCCATCAACCCCATAGCCACTCCTTACCTTCTGGCTCCTCCCTCCAGGTATAAAAGGTCCCCCTCCATGTGGAGCATGTGCTTTTCCCAGATGTGTACCTAAAAGGAAGGTCAAGAGGTCAGTACCTGAGATACTGAATGGGCCTAAACTCAACTAAGGCCTAAATAAAGAATTGATTAAAGAATCACCTTGTGTCTTGAGTCATTTGGTAAGATCCATCCCTTTAACAAAAAAGGCAGTTTACAGGAGGACTGACGGAGCCGGCTCTATACTGCGTTTACACCACTGGTGGGATGTTCCACCTTTTCCAGGGCCAGTGTGGCCAAAGCACCGTGAGAGGGTGGTTTTTGACGTTCTAGCTTTTCCATGACCAGCATGGCCAACCACCGTGAGAGGGTGGTTTGGATGTTTGCCCCCAGTTGGTCAGAACGCGAGGACTCTTGCCCACTACCGTGAGAGGGTAGTGGTGATTCTTCCGGTCATGTTTAATCTGGCCTTGTTTCCTGGACGTTTTGGGACTATCATTGTGGACTCCTCGGCTTTATTTGTACCATCATCCCAGAGTTTTGGATGTACCCAAGGTCCAAGCTTCTTGGACTGTGAGATTTCCCCCTCTCGCAGGTTTGGCCCTCCACGTTATCGAGGGCCTATCTTGATGACGGGTTTTGGAACCCCGAGAGATGGCATGCGTCAAAGAGGGGATTATGGGTTTTTTAAATGCATTGTTAACTAAAATTTTAAGGGGTTCACGGATGACCAGAGTGGGAGTGGGGGAGAACCCACAAGGGTCACGGCCGGGTCCGGCAGAGGGCAGCGGCATTAGGGATGCAGGGTTGGACATCAGGGAGGGGGCTAGAGCTCGACCTTACGAGGGCCGTATGATATGTACTGTGGGTGGGAGGGGCAGATATGATGGAAGCAGGGGGCCATATCATGTTACGGGAGTGCGCTCTCGCTATCTTTGTCTGATTGCACACTCCGGTCCCCAAGGCTTTACTCGTTCCCCAGGTAGCACAGACTCTCAGGGCCTGGGCCTTCGGCTGATGTTGTGCAATGCCAGATCCGTGGTAAATAAGGCCCCCCTCATTTACGATCTTATTCAGGAGGGGGGAGCGGATCTGGCGGGTATTACAGAGACCTGGTTGGGCCCAGAAGGGGGGGTGCCCCTGGTTGAAATGTGCCCACCAGGTTTCCGAGCATTTCATCAGCCGAGGGTCCAGGGTAGGTGCAGGGGGGTGGTGCTTATTATTAAAGAAAGTCTATGTCCGAGGGAGACCACTGTACCTCAGATAGTCGGATGTGAGTCCATCCTTGTGAAGTGGGGTCGTGGGGTGCAGATGGGCCTGCTGATTACGTACTTGGCTCCCTGCTGCGTGGCAGCGGCCCTGTCCGAGCTGCCTGACGTGATAGCCAGGGTGGTGGTTGATACCCCCAGGCTTATGGTTATGGGGGATTTCAACCTGCCATCTGTCGGCGAAACGTCTATGGTGGCTCGGGAGTTCCATGATGGCCTTGGACCTGACCCAAGTAGTTCAAGGCCCTACTCACATGGGGGGACACACTCTGGACTTGATTTTTGTCTCTGGTCAGTGGCAGAGTGATCTGGAAAAAGGGGATTTAGTCACCGAACCCTTGTCATGGTCTGATCACTCCCTCCTTCGCATGGACTTTCGAACCGCTACACCTCGCTGCAGGGAGATGGGACCAACCAGGTGGTTCCATCCCAGGCACCTGATGGACCTGGATAGGTTCCTGACAGAGCTTGGGCCATTCCCTGAGACTCTGGCTCACGGCACGACTGAAGAGCTGGTGGCTGCCTGGGATGGGGCGGCCTCTGGAGCTTTGGATCGTGTCGTGCCTTTGCGGCCTCTGACCCGGTGCCGATCTCAATTGGCTCCCTGGTTCTCCGAGGAGCTGAGAGAGATGAAGCGCTGGAAAAGACGCCTGGAGAGTGATTGGAGGGCCAGTCGCTCCGAATCTGACCAAACACTGGTGAGGTCTCATATTAAGATCTACCTAGTGTCGATAAAAGCAGCAAAATTTAACTATTTTTCTGCTCTTATCAGGTCTGCAGAGAACCGCCCAGCAGCCCTGTTTAGGGTGACCCACTCCCTCCTTCATCTGGGAGCGAGGGAAGACCCTTTGCAGGGCAGGGCTGAGGATTTTGTGCAATTCCTGCATGACAAAGTCACTCAGATTCGGGAAGGTCTGGACTCTGATTGGGTAGATCCGGATGGAGTGATGGAGGGGAATCTTGAGAATGTTATCTGGGAGGGGTTTGACCCTGTGACTCCCGAGGACATGGACAGGATTCTGGGGAGGCTTAGCGCTGCCACATGTTTGTTGGATCCGTGTCCCTCCTGGTTGGTGCTGGCCTCCCAGGAGGTTACACGAGGCTGGCTCCAGGGGATTATTAATGCTTCTTTGAGTGAGGGTTACTTCCCTCCTCTTTGAAAGAGGCGGTGGTGATGCCTCTCCTCAAGAAGCCTTCCCTGGACCCGGCTATATTAGCGAATTATCGCCCAGTCTCCAACCTTTGCTTTGTGGCAAAGGTTGTTGAGAGTGTGGTGGCGCGACAACTGCCCCAGTACCTGGATGAAGCCAATTATCTAGACCCGTGATGGCGAACCTATGGCACGGGTGCCACAGGTGGCACGTGGAGCCATCTCGGTGGGCATGCGAGCTCAGCTCTGGCATACATGCGTGCACTGGCCAGCTGATTTTCGGACCTTCTGGGCCCACCAGAAGTCAGGAAACATACTGTTTCCGGCCTCCAGAGGGCCTCTGGGTGGTGTGGGGAAGGCCGTTTTTGCCCTCCCCAGGCTCCTAGAAAGGCTCTGGAGCCTGAGGAGAGCGAAAAACGGGCCTACCGGGCCCACCATGCCATCACGTGCCAAAAGCAGGGAGGAGCATGGAGGGGCAGGGTGCATAGAATTATGGATGTGGGCACGCGTGCGTGTGACCCCACCGTGTTCCCCCTGCTTTTGGCACGCGATGGCAAAAAGGTTAGCCATCACTGATCTAGACCCATTCCAGTCGGGCTTCAGGCCAGGGCACAGCACGGAAACGGCATTGGTCACATTGGTTGATGATCTCTGGAGGGCTTGGGACAGGGGTTGCTCCTCTGTCCTGGTCCTATTAGATTTCTCAGTGGCTTTTGATACCATCAACCATGGTATCATGCTGCGACGATTGGACGGGTTGGGAGTGGGGGGCACCGTGTTGCGGTGGTTCTCCTCCTTCCTCTCCGACCACATGGAGTTTGTGTTGGCAGGGGGGCAGAGGTCGACCTCGAGGCGCCTTGTTTGTGGGGTGCCACAAGGGTCAGTCCTCTCGCCCCTTCTGTTCAACATTTATGTGAAGCCGCTGGGCGAGATCATCCGTGGTTTCGGAGTGAGATTCCATCAGTACGCTGATGACACTCAGCTGTACATCTCCACTCCGAACCACCCCAATGATGCCCTTGACGTGATGTCCCGGTGCCTGGAGGCCGTGCGGATCTGGATGGGGAGGAACAGGCTCAAACTCAACCCCTCCAAGACTGAGTGGCTGTGGCTTCCGGCGTCCCGGTATAGTCAGCTGGCGCCATCGCTGACTATTGGGGGTGAGATCTTGGCCCCCTCAGAGAGGGCTCGCAACTTGGGTGTTCTCCTGCATGCACAGCTGTCTTTGGAAGAGCACATGACAGCCGTGGCCAGGGGAGCTTTCTATCGGGTTCGCCTGATGCACCAGTTGTGTCCCTTTCAGGACCACGATGCCCTGCGCAGTCACTCATGCCTTCGTCACATCCCATCTGGACTACTGCAATGCTCTCTACATGGGGCTCCCCTTGAAGAGCACTCGGAGGCTTCAGCTGGTCCAGAATGCGGCCGCACGGGTGGTTATGGGTGCGACTCGGCACGCCCATGTAACACCCCTCCTGCACGAGCTGCACTGGCTCCTGTTGGTCTTCCGAGTGCGATTCAAGGTGTTGGTCACCACCTTTAAAGCGCTCCATGGCTTAGGACCAGGGTACATACGAGACCGCCTTCTGCCATCAACAACCTCCCACCGGACAATACGCTCCCATAGAGAGGGGCTCCTCAGGGTGCCGTCGGCCAAACAATGCTGACTGGCGCCACCCAGGGGGAGAGCCTTCTCTGTGGGGGCACCAGCCCTTTGGAATGAGCTGCCCCTAGAGCTTCGTCTTAGCCCCGACCTGCATACTTTTTGCCGTGCCCTAAAGACCTTCCTGTTTCAGCAAGCCTAATATGAATTTTAAGTGGGCGTATGTGTGTTTTAATTTGAGGGCCAAATTGTATATATTTGTTTTAATTGGTTTTAAATTTTATAAATTCATGTGTTTTAATGTGGCTGTACACAGCCCTGAGTCCCTTGGGAGAAGGGCAGTAAAGAAATCCAGTAAACTCTTAAACTCTTAAACACTTATAAATTATTATCATATAAGCTTACATAGATCATACTTCATTCGATACTGTTCCATTTGTCTGTAGCAGCGTAGTTGGGAACATTTTAGTGTCATGGAAAGGGAGATCTCAGTGTATATTCCTCCACTGATTTCCAGTGTAATACTGTAAGACAGCCTGGTTGCATCTGGAGGCTGTTTTGCTCTTTTATATTGATTGAAGCCCTGAATTTGCTCTGGAGTTCTCCCTAATGTCACCACTGCTTCTTCCTCTATAGAAAATAACATTGTTTTCAACCTGGGTTGTTTTTGTTTCTGTTTTTTTTTTTTTTTGCTTTACAGGCACACCTGGGTAGCTATTGCTGGTATCAGAAGCTGGTTGAATTAAAGCTTGTCCTGATAAAGAAAACACAAAGTATACTTGGTTGGGGTTATGTCAGTTGCTTCTGAGAAGCAGCACTTAGCTGCAAAGCTGATAGTTTTTTTTCCTCTGCAAAAGATTGTTTCCAAAATGTAATAATTGACAGACTAGCTTTGAGCATGAAGGTCCAATTTAGCTATTATGGGTAACATCGAAAGACCTATTCTCGATTTTTCTAATTCATGGTAATTTAAAAGCCACCTAAAGTAAGTGAATTTTGTAACTCATATGTTAAAAACATTTTGCTTTAGCCATCCTAAAGTATACAGAATTGCAGCTTATTTTGTCTTATACATTTCACTCAGGACCTTGAATAAAATGTATTTATTTCCTTATAAATATTATTGATCTGCAGAATGGAAGAAGAAATAGTCATCTACTGATTGAGGATCCTGTTTAAATAAACAGGCCAAGTGTTTGGAAAGAAATGACTCAGACCTTGTAAGGGACACTATATAAAACTTGTGTGCTTTGCTGCAGCCTGAAAGACAGGGTCAAAGACATTCTCTTTAAGAGATAAAAGGGGGGAGAGAGAGAGAGAGAGAGAGAGAGAGAGATTTATTCAATATCCAGCATGTTTTAAGCAGTCAACAGTAAATTCTCAAAGAACTGTACTACAATGCCAAAGGATATTTGCAAGATCAGTTGAGGTGATATATGATAAGCAGGTATTGGGAGTGAAGCAGAAAATTTCAAAATTCAGGTCTCTCATTTTAAGCATGGACACCTTTAGCTTAGAGTTAATTTCACCATGGAGGTTGTACCTTGAACACTTAAGTCACTTGCAGGAGTAGTGATTACTTGATTATACCTACTTTAGATTAAAGAAGCAATGAGCAATCCTGTTGTCCAGTTCTGAAAACATAAAAGGGTCTTTCTGTTTGGAAAACAGCAAACATAAAGGGAATGATTACAGTATTTCTAACAAAACTAAAGGTTGATTCTTGGTGACGCAATAGGCAAGACTGGTCCTTGTAGTTTTCCTCACAAGATTTTTCTTTTAGCAATAAGTGTCCTTGCCTTCTTCCTGGGCTGAGAGAGACTGACTGGCCCAAAGTCACTCAGGTGGCTTTGTGCCTAAGGCAGGACTAGAACTCTCAGTCTCCCAGGTTCTAGCCTAGTGTTATTACTAATAGAATCCTATAAATCCACCTCTCTGTACCTGTTAATCTAAAAATCTATTGGACCTGACTGTACATAATCCCCAGCCAGCATTGCCCTTTGTATGCTGGCTGGAAACTGAGGCTGAGCTCTTGCATATGCCCAATTGAAAGAAACTACTATACAGTAATACTTAGTTTGGTGTAAACTGTATTAATGTAGTGTTTTCTTTAGAACAGAGGATTTGTATTGATGTTTCTACAATAGACTGGGAGTTTATGAAGTGAATATGAGAAAGTGGCTTGCCAAAAGTCATCCAGGGAAATTCTATGACTGAGGGTGGACTTGAATTGTGGTCTCCCAGTTCCTATTCCAACATCTGACTGCTACAGTCCTAGCACTGGGCAGGGATAATGAGGCATCCACCTTTGGCATGTTGGCTTTACAAGGAACCAGTGCAAAAGCTTTCCAGCAATTTGTCCTGGGCATCCCAGCAGCTCTGCTGTCTGGGTGGGCAAGAACAACCTTTACCAACACTAATCTTGATCTTGACTTCAGGCAGCAAGATCTTTTGGTGTCAACTTAAAAAGAGAAAGGAAGGGTGAAAGACCTTCAACTTTAGCCATGTTAGATAGATAGATTATGGTTTGTTGCAGGTGCCATCAGGTAGGGGAAATTTTTAATGGCTACCAGGGTAATTCTCATAACTTCTCCTTTGAGAATTTCACTTAGATTGGGTACGGCAACATCCTAAACCAGACATGCTGAATCATGGTTTCCTGTCACAATGGAAATGTGGTCTATGAACAATATGTGGATCCTGGAGTGAGATGGGGAAACAAACAAATTTAATAAATAAATAATACATAATAAAATTTATTTATTAAATTTATATGCCCATCTCCCTGATAAAGCAACTCTGATTTACTTGGGTTCATATAGCAAGGGACAAGCCATCTCTACATTTTGGTCTAATGAGTTGTATAAATCTAATGATAGAAAGAATATATATTTGTCAAAGTGAGTTTTACAGAAGCTGTAATTGGAAAACAGTGAGAGCTGAGCTGATATGTGCACACTACCTTCTTTTAGTTAGCATACCATTTGTCCTTGCTACACACTTAGGACTGAAGTCTCCATATTCCATGGTTATGGCCCTCCAAGGCAAGCTATTTGCCAATGGAGCAGGTGTTTTTCTAACATCTGGGCTCCTAGTAGCTGTGACAAAACTCAAGGATATGCTTTTAACCCTGGACTGCTTCCTCTGGAGGGACTGGCAAACATTTGAAATCAGTAGTCAGCATCTTCCAGCATCCAGGGTAGCAAGGACAGAAAAGGTGGGGGGTGGGGTGGGGTGTTAAAGTGTAACTAATCTAGGGAAGTGATTTTAAACAAGTATTTCTTCATCTATCAAATGCTGCAAATATAGAATAAACTTTCAGATTAATACTCTGTGTTTCTCTCTTTGGGCAATCTAATGACGATCTGTCTAAAGAGGCGGTTATGAGTCTTAGCGAGGCAATGGATGAGCAGGAAAAAGCGAGAGAAATGGCTGATTGATACTAAGAGGCCACGAAAGGTAATTTGGATAAGACATAATTTTAGACTAGATTAAGTCTTTCCCCCCCAAGCCGATTCTAGTGGCACTTACTTCCAAGTTCAGGTAGATCGGACAAGGTCCAACCACAAGTGCAGCTCCCTTCCCTCTGCCCCTGCCACATATGGAGCGAGGATGGGTGGGCGTTTGCACAGAGCAGAACCGAGACTTGGGGGAGTAGAAAAGCCTGAAGATAGGTTGGCCACACCAAACGCGCCGAGGGATGGATGCTTTGTGACACTCCAAGGGCCTTGGATCCCTCCAGCGCACGATGGAGGTAACTGTACCAACGCGTTAGGCCGCCTGCTTTTAAAAAGCACTGGCAAGTAAAAGGAAATCAGCAAACGGGGACGCAAAAGGAGAGTATATTCTGCTCCCCCTCAAGAAACACCCTAGGTGTATATTCCCACTCCCCCTTGATTACGGGAGGACCTCCACTGAGCCCTGATTGGCTGGCTATATTGGTTGATGGCACGCGCCTGCGGTTGCACTTATAAAAATCGTCGCGTGCCGCCCTTTACTGCAGCCTCCGTCGGTGAGAGAGAACGGGCGCAAATACTCAGGAAGGGGCTGTTGCGGCGCAGCAGGAGCCAAAGGCGTGGTGGGGGAGCGAAAAACAAGACAGAGACTCGCCCACAAGTGGCCTCCCCTCACGCCTTTTCCGAGCCACTTTCCTGCGGGTCCGGGATGGAGTCGGTACTACTGGAGCACTGCCGGGCCGGGCCGAAATTCTTATCTTCAGAATCTTACTTCGACGACGAGGAATTTTTCACCAACCAGTCTTCCTATAACCCTCTGGAAGGCGACGAACTCCTGGAGTCAGAAGTGGCCTTCCTGGGCCCGCCGTTCCACGAGTGTTACCACAGCGACGGAACTGGTGGTGGCGCGAGATTCGAAGGCGTGCCCGACAGCGCTCTGTGCTGCGAAGCTGCTCCGAGAACCTTCTCGGTGTCCTTCTCGCCGTCGTCGGCCAGTTTCACCTACGACTGCTGCGAACTGGCGGCCTCGCCCAGGGGCAGCCTCAAGGCTTTCAACGCGGCGGCGCGGCGGCGGGTGCGGTCCGAGGCCGAGCTGCAGCAACTGAGGCAGGCGGCCAACGTGCGTGAGCGGCGACGGATGCAGTCCATCAACCACGCCTTCGAGGGGCTGCGCTCTCATATCCCCACTCTGCCCTACGAGAAGCGCCTCTCCAAGATGGACACGCTGCGCCTGGCCATTGCCTACATCAACTTCCTCAGCGAGCTGGTCCAGTCCGACTTACCCCTGCACAGCGCGGGCCGCGAGAGCCCATGCCAGCCCAAGACGGTTATCATCTGTCACCGGGGCACAAGTAAGTGCAGGGTGAGCCTCCCATCCCGGTCAAGCGCACTCCAAAGGAATAGGGAGGGAAACTCCTTGGCCACAGTGGCCTTGCTGTGGAAACCTTGCAGATGGCCATCCTCAAGCGCACGAGCCCCATCCCCCCTAAATTCATTTCCCTCCCCAGAGGAGTGAGAGAGATCGTCGCAACCTGCAACCTCGCTTTGAAACTCACTGACTTCGCACACGAAATAGGTACCCAATAGTATTCCAATCGCGCTCGGATTTTCTCACTGACGTGTCGGTCGGTAGCTTCTGCTACTGTTGTTGGCACCCACACCGATATTCACGAGCAGACAGGGAAACTTTCACCCTCTCGTTTGCTTGCTAATGAAATATGCTTGCACCGACCCAAAGGCGATCCTTACATGGTCTGTTGATTCTTCACATTCAAATCGTTGCAACACTGTCAGAAGATCGTTCTTGAAACCCAGCAATATACCACAGTATTCTTAATTTCTGCATGCAGTCAAAAGAAATTGGGATTCAAATTAGGATGCTCCCTAGATAGCCTCTGCAGGAGCCCTCATCCATTGGGAAAAACCAAATATTGTGCTACCTCTGCTTATCCAGTCTAGTGCCCTCCAGTTTTTGGCTTCTGAAATCCCCAGCCAGTGTGACTGTAATAGGGATTAAAGTCCAACATATCTGAAGGGCAGCCAGGAGACAATGCTATTCTTTGGCTATGGGGAGAGCCTGCTTTCTCCCAAATATCATGCTGGGGTAATGCAAGTATTCAATTCCCTAAAACATTGATAGATTATCCAAGAGCCAGATGAAGTGGTGTGTGAGTTTAACACTACATTATATACTCAGAAAATGATGCCACGGTTAGCTGTGCACCTACTACTCCCCTATCACATGTGTGACAGAAAATGGGATGTCTTGGTTCAGAGTGTTTATTCCGCTCGTGAGTATGGTGAGAATACTCAGTCTATTTGTCTCTCTCCCCTTCCTTTGCTTCTCTTCCTTCCAGGAATACCTTCTCCAAGTGACCCAGATTATGGACTTCCTCCAATCACTGGGCATTCACTCTCTTGGACTGATGAAAAACAACTCAAGGAACAAAACATTGTTAGAACTGCTAAAGTCTGGACTCCAGAAACCTTAGGAAGTTAAACAGCAAACCATGTGTAAACAGCATTGAAAATGAGCCCCCATTTGATTTCATGTATAATGTGAGAACATTTTAGACTATAAATATATTTTTGGCAGCATACAGTTTTATTTGTGGAGTTCTTGGTGCTCTCCGAGCTTAGTTGTTTGCTCACAGACGTTTCATTACCTGACTAGTAATATCGGTATGAACCTAGATGGATAATGAAATATTTGCAAACCAACAACCAACCAAACTCAGAAAGCATAAAGAACTCTGCAATTCGATCCTGAACTACATATATTGTCTTTTATTGGAACAGTTTTACTTAGAATACATTTTTTCAAAGGGTACTTTTCAATACGAGAAAGTATTCTAAGGACAATCAACTTATTATTTACAGCTGGGGGAATGGAACTAGCCTTTTAATGTATAATTTATCCTAATTTTAAAATATGCAATACTTTTAGATTCATCCACCAGCACCTTTTGGCAAAACCTCTGGTAGAAAAGAAAATGCTTTCCAGGAAATGTGAACATAATTTATTATCACTTATTGAATATGCTAATTATATTAAAGTATTACTAAAGTTTGATTAAAATTGATTTATTTGGAGGAGGATCTGTTCTCAACTAGAACTTTTAGATTCAATTGTTCATAAAATATTGGAGGCTTCTACAAATCCAGGAAAAGATGTCTTGATGCAGGATTTGGCTATGAAACTATAACTGTGTTTAACAAATCTGTTATTTAAAGTCCACCCCTCTTATTAGTTCTGTTCTGCAAAATCTTAATCCTGTATTACTGCATGGAGGAAGCTAGTACCTTCCAGATACATAAGGATTATAGTTTCCAGAATTTCCAGTTAACTGGAATATGTAACTTTTAATCACATATCCACGAAGAGGTTGGTTAGGGGAAGTCTGGACTGCTTTTCAGGATTGTAGCTTTTCTAGGAAATGCTATACCTAAGAAGCTCCTGTAGTTTCATTTCATGTAAAGGTGCAGAAATTGGAAGTGTTTTAAAAGCTGGCAACTATATTGAAATGAATGCTTTATGTGTTTCAATAAGCTTTTTACTTCAAAAGGAATGTATGGGTGGTAGAAAGTTGGGTGACCTCTCAGTGAACCCGGTTGCAAACCCGGTTCACTGGTTCACTACAGGGATATTTCTCTGTATGGGAAAGTTTGTTTTCTTATACAGCAATCCATTTTACTATTGCTTTCAGTAATGTTGTATAGCCATCACTTCTATGGGTTTGTAAATTCACTGGATTCTTAGGATGAAAACTATCCCATTGGAGCACTTATCAATATCTAGCACTTGTCTGAGCTCATAACCTAATCAGGACCTGTCCTGGTTAATACTTGGAAGAAGACCACCATATCCCAAAGATAAATAATGTAGTATGATAATGCAACAAGTTTATTAGAAGTGTGAAAACACTCTCACTGAATGCCTTCAAGTAGACTTTGGACAGTTACTGTATATGTTGAGGATTGCCTATTTATGGATTTCCAGCATATAGCAACTGAGGATTTCTCCAAAAGTACACAAGGCTCTGAAGAAGTCAAGTCTGCAGAATGGTGCCAGCATTTTTTTTGGAACTGTGACAAATTTGGTGAGAATGTGTCCTTTTTTATTATCTAGGTATTCCACTTATTTTGGAGAAGATATTTATAGTCCCCTTTAATCTTTACATTCTATGAATTTATTGTTTTTAAATGTTATTTTGTGATTGTAGTAGAGATGATTCTGCATATCCACGTGTTCCTGGGAAGGAGGAGAAACACCACGTCTAAGAATTTCACACGATATACTTCAAAAAGTTACTATTTCTAAAAGTGTATTTAATTGCAAACAGCAGCAGCAACAATAGTACCATCAACACTTTCAGAGGCAATTGAAAAATTGACTGCTGTACCACTGGGGACTTGAATCCCTGGGACCAGATTCAGTTTTATCCAGTAATGCGTGCACCAGACAGTTCACTGTAAGCTTCACTTTTACCAGTGTATAAATTAGTTATAAAGGCAATCTACCTTAGAACTTTGTTAGTGAGATCTGCGGCTAACCTAAAGGCACAGGAAAAACTTACCAACGTGCAGAACATTTCTCAGCTATGTATTCCATCACAGTGTGTATATGGGGGAATTGTGAGGACAGCTCCTCTGAAAAGTAATCCTGGCATGGAAAGATATAGTCCGAGGAGTAGCTCTTTGGGGGCACAGGATGCGGTCCTGTTGCCCCCCCACTCCCTAAAACGGAACATCCGCGTCTCAGACCACAATCCTGCACTGAGTGAAATGCTAGCTTGCGAAAGGTAGCGAGAAGGCGGAACTGAGCAGCGGCACAGAGGGAGTCACCGCGCTCACTCGAGCAAGTCTCGCATTCCATGGCGAGAGCCGCGGACGCGGTGGGGACTTCTGGCTGTCCCTGGGCTACTTCAACCGCTTCTGGTCCCGCAGCTGGCCAAAGCCGCAGGTGTGGATTTTCCCATGTTAGATGCCAGGGATCGGCGGGAGAAGGCCGGCTGCCTAGTCCAGGTCGTGGTATGCCTCATGTAGCGCTACTCGTGCTGCTCCAACCCTGGGAAGGGAAGGGCCAAGCGGATGGGGACCGCGGTCTTTCCTCGGAGCCCCAAAACAGCTAATAATCTCTCGCTACGCCGGCACTTTTGGGAAACAACGGAAACGCCTCGCCTCCTCGGGTAGGCTAATTGCATTAACCTAGATAGGCTAGCAAACGAACCCATGTCTCCCGTCGGGCACGGTCCCAAGGGCAATTAGCCAGACTTCAGTTCCCTTACCCTCCATTGGCAACCTCGGGCGGTAGGCAGAGGAGGGCCACCCCCACCTCTCCCTCAGGAAAAGGAGCGGGGAAAATCCACGAGCAGTGTAATTAAATTGTCCGGAGCGGCGAAGGGAAAGCGGGCGGGAAAAGTGGGGGGTTCAATAGCCCAGCTACAATTCGCTGGTCTGGTATTAGGATCTCATTAAACACAGAAAGGCTCATTGGCACAAACGCTTCCAGGAGACCTGTAATTTCATTACGCTCATTAGAAAATCAAATGGTCGCCCGATTCGAGCGCTGTGAGTCGAAGCGGCTGAAGGGCCCGTCGCTTTTGCCCGTGGTGCTTGCTTGTGGGGTGTTTGCAGAGACCGTGCGTTGCACAATCCAAACACTACAGCATTGTTACGGCCGCATCGCTTGCGGGTGTGGGGAGGTGCGCGCACGCGAAGGCGTGCGAGCATGAGTGTGTTTTGTCATTCAGGGAGGGCCTCGTCATAGCCTTTAGTCCAGAGCAGATCAAGCGGAAGAGCCGGGCTGCTCGAGGAAAAACACAGGATCTTTCTCATGTAACTGTTCTGGTTTGATTTGACAGGTCCCTTTAAAAACGATCTTCAAAAAAACCTCCCAAGTCCTTTCGCTTTATTCTTCAGCTATTCACTCGAGGTGCCGATTTTTTTAAAGCCAGAAAAATAATTTTAAAAGTGTGTGTACTTCCACACATATACATAAGTGCATGGACACACACAATCCACATGAAAAGTGAGATCAATCTGTCTCCAGAGACCCGAGCCAAAGTGCTATTTAAGGCAGGAGCGGGAATTGCAAAAGAAAAAACACGAAACAAAGCCAGCTGGGTGACCTTGAGCCAGTCTCTCTCAGCCCAACTCACCTCGCAGGTTTGTTGTGGAGAAAATAGGAGTAGGAAGGTGTGGTGGATGCTTGCCGCCTTGAGTTATTTGTAAAAATAATAAAGGCAGGATACAAATAATACAAATAATTAAAAAAAAACGAAACAGCAATAGCTGTGTGTGTGTAATATTGTTTGGCAGTGGAAGGAACCAGCGTGTGGGTTTGCATGATTGACAGCTATTCAAACCTTTGAAACCAGCCACCTCCCTACTCTTCTCTCCCCCCAAAAATAATCAAGAACAACAATAACGAGATTCATAGATAAGCCCCTCCCCTTGAATAAGCCCCTCCCCAGCAGTCTGATCGTAAGTCAACAGCATGTATTGCTGAGAGGGTGGGGGTGGGGGCAAAAGCGAAGTACCTATAAAATAACCCAGTAGTTGATTTTAAACGTTAACGTTGGGGCAATACTCAGGTTCTGTGGTGCTGCAAAAGTTTTCTCCAGTTGGAATTGGCTGATGAGCTTGAAAAGAGCAACAAGCAATTTTGACAAACATTGAAAATATTGAAAAAGACTTCAGTTAATTCATTAGACATTATCAGATGAAAGTTATTTGCTATATGCTCAATTTCCCAATGGGCTAAAATGCCGCTCCAGAGTCCCACGCTTACAAGAGAGAGTGCGACTGCTGTTGGTAACAACAGCAAATAATTTAAGTGTTGCTAAGTTTCTAAACCTTTTCTACTTCTTTAATAAGACTACCCTTGCCTTTGAAACCAATAGCATTTGTGATGCTCCTTTCATCGGAGAAGGAACCGCTGGATTGGACAAAAACAGGTCCAGAAATACCATTGATACCTCATGGCATAAATCTCGTTCAGCTCCAAGTGCAAGCAAAGTATGGAAAAGGAAGCTACTTTCCCCTGAAAAGCAACGGCAGGCGAAACAGAAGCTGTCCCTCATGGAGACTGAGAACTTGCCCCTTTAGGATTCCCAGGCTTTCTAAACTGCCAATATTGGGATTAAAGCCTGTGTAATATATGGGGTGTGAAACCTCAGCTAGGCACGAACTCATCCCATTTTCATTAAGGTCTTTTGCGGTGGCATCGAGGACCAGCTGCCAGGATGAACAAACACCAGTTGAGGGTCCCTGCTAAATCTCTTCTCACCCGCTCTGTCTGTCTCTCTCTTTTGTCTCCCTCTCTCCCCTCCCCTGAAGCCCGTGAGAATGGACCCACACTCATTCCACAACAAATAACATTTTCTATATCTGGAAGCATTAGGAGGCAATGATTCCCACGACAGGATGTGAGGTCTAGCTAACAGGTGCTTGGATTTGGCCAAGGGAAATAGCAGGGCTCCGAGATGGGAAAAGGCTTTGCTGCCAGCGGAATAAAGCTACCCGGGTGCCTCTTGCTTTTTACATGGCGTGGAAGTCGGAGACAATCAAAATGATATCTTTATTGCTAGGTTCATGTCCTGGGCTATAACATATCAATCCCTGTCGAGTTTCACTCGGAAGCACCTGGTATTTCAAGCTTGTTCTTTTTGTGTTTCTGGATGCTGGGCTGCAGCTGCTTAAAACAAGCAGAGATTGACAGAGGCCCTTACACTGTCTCTAAGACATGTTGGCATGGTTTGCTTGTCTTTAATGTACCATTAAGCATTGTCTTGACACAATATGGGAACTAAAGCATGACATGCGTTATAATAAAACACATTTTCAATGATACACTTGCAGTAGGAGTTGAGATGCAAAAGACCCGAGTCCTTTTTTGTTTTGTTTTGGGCTTTGTTGTTTTTGTCTCTCTTTGCTTTCAACTGGCAATTAAACTTAAGACCACTACTTTCCCCCTCTCCTATCAGCCAATTAAATTTTGTGTCTTCTAATTTTTCACACAGAAAAAAAGTCTCCATGCTGGCCTCTAAAGACATTGATTTTCTTGCTATCACCTGGCGTTCGGACCTTAGTTCCATTTATCAAGAAGAGGAACATCAAGCGTTGCATAAAGTGACTCTGTTACCATAAGGCTCTCACCATCCTGGCCCATTGTTTCCCCTTTTTAATAACTCATTAGCAGGATTTAACAAATCCACCATTACATATGTTTTGTGCCTCCATATTTTGATCCGGACGATTAAGCAGATGTTATGATTGAAGATTGAAAAGTCCAAGGCTACTCTAGGCTGAAAGAACGAGGGCAGCCTCAAAGAACAAGCTTAACAATGAGATTCAGAAGATCTTCAGAAAAACATTTACGACCAATAAACAGACTCCAACCTGCTCCATTTCAACCATTGTGTGCCTGGGGGAATAATTAAGTTTAATAGGGAATAGGTCTACGGGGTTTTCAATGCCAAGATCACAGGTGCGGGGTGGCACGCTGAATGAGTCGCCTGATTTTGCCAAGCTCAAGGGCCCTTCTCTGGGACTTGCGAGCAGGGAGAAAACACTTTCATTTCTTTTAATTCACAGCATTACTTTTAAGGCGAACAAAGGAGCGGGGGGGGGGGGGTTGGTTTAGGGGCCGGAGCGGCAAATGAAGCGCGCACAGCTGCACTAGAGAACAGCATTCTCACACTCTGAGGTGAGCGGCTGGGAGGGTCCCGACTGGAGACGCACACGTGTCCTCATTCTCCGCTAAAAGCTCGGGGCCCGGAGGACTCTGCAAGAAGCCGGCTCGCGAGGCCCCGGGAAGGGGAGAACCCTCTGCCGGAACTTTAAAGTTCTCTTTTCGTGCTCTTAAAAGTCTTGGTCTGCTGGAAATAGGCTGCCAAGAAATGATCTCCGCCTGCCTGGCACCGTTGCGCATGGAAGTCTCCAAGAAGGGCCCCGTTATCGCGGGCCGGCCTGAGGCCTCAACGAACGGGACAGAGGTGGTTCAGTGGCTGCGGACAGCCCGAGGGAGCAGCAAAGGGGAGAACGTTGTCACCGTGTCGGAACCCATTCTTAGGCGGCTGACAGAGGGAGAAGTGGATCTTCTTGATAGAAGCCATCTTGTCGGCAGCACCTGCCAAGCTTGGTCCACCACCGCTTAGGTTAGCGGTATCCAGGAACACGGTGGTCTTTTTTCTTTTTTTAACCTCAGCCTAGATTCCGAACTCCAGGAAATCTCTCCGAGCCTCCGGGCTCATTCGCTGTTCTGGCCACCCTTCAGATTCCTCTTCCCTTCCCGCGCATCTGCTCTGAGGCAACATGGTGAACTGAGCGCTTGTCCCGATGCCAGAGATCTGTTCTCCCTATCAGAGTCTTCCTAAAGCAAACCGAGCTTGCCATCCCGAGGCAAAGTAACAAACCAACCCACCTCTTCCGGGGAACATCCTTCGAGAGATCTCCCCCACTGACTTAAGGCAAACAGGTGATTCTTGCCATGTCCGGTGCCCCGGTCACTGCGGGCCTTGGCTATTTCTTTAGACTTCTGCCCAACCCATTAGCACGAGGAGAACGAACGGGAGCAGAGACGCTCCTGGTCAGGCCGGGAAGGAGGGCAAGAGGAGCCGAAGCAACGCCCTCTCCAGCACGCCCGAAAGCGTCCCCGCCCCCGCCCAAACCCAGCCCAAACCCAGCCAAGTCTTCCTGGCTGACTGAGGTTGGCACACGCTGTAGCAATCAATCGGGGCATCAGCAGGTTACTAAATTATTTATTTATTTATTTATTTATTTATTTATTTATTTATTTATTTATTATTGCGATTTATATGCCGCCTTTCTCCCTAGGGACTCAAGGCAGCTTACAAAATGACTACTTCAATACAAATCACAATAGAGAGAAAAAATTAAAATCAACAACCCAATTAAAACAGATTAAAATTATCACAGTGTACCCCCAAACAGATCAGCTTAGTTGACGGAAGAGCCACGTCTTCAGCTTGCGATGGAAGGAAAGAAGGTCGGGGGCTGTCCTGAGCTCAGTGGGCAATCCATTCCAGAGGGTCGGGGCTCCCACAGAGAACGCCCTCCTCCTGGGGGCCGTCAGCCGACATTGTTTGGCCGACGGCACCCTGAGGAGGCCGACTCTGTAAGAGCGCACAGGATGATGGGAGAGCGGCTGGAGATGGTCCTGCAAGTACCCCGGGCCTAAGCCATGAAGGGCTTTATAGGTAAGCACCAGCACCTTGAAATGTATCCGGAGCGCCACCGGCAGCCAGTGCAGCTCACGCAGGAGAGGTGTTACACAGGAGTATCTAGATGCCCCCGTAACTACCCGCACGGCTGCGTTCTGGAGTAGCTGAAGCCTCCGGACGCATCCCAAGGGCAGCCCCATGTAGAGGGTGTTACAGTAGTCCAACCTAGAGGTAACGAGGGCGTGAGTGACCGTGGCGAGGCATCCCGGTCTAGGAAAGGGCGCAACTGGTGCACAAGACGCACCTGTGAGAAGGCCCCCCTGGTTATGGCCGTCAGATGGTCATCTAAGGACAGCCAAGAATCCAGGAGGACACCCAAGTTGCGGACCCTATCGGAGGGAGCAAGAATTTCTCCCCCGATCATTAAAGATGGAACCTCCAGATCCCGGGATGCCGGCATCCACAGCCACTCAGTCTTGGAAGGGTTGAGTCTAAGTCTGTTCCTCCCCATCCAAACCCGCACCGCTTCCAGGCAGTGGGACATCACGGAAAGGGCATCCCTAGGGTGGTCAGGGGTGGAAATGTAAAGCTGGGTATCATCAGCATATTGATGATACCTCACCCCAAAACCACGAATGATCTCACCCAGCGGTTTCATGTAGATGTTAAAGAGCAGAGGGGAGAGAACCGATCCCTGAGGCACCCCACAAGTGAGAGGCCTCTGGGAGGATCCCCGACCCCCCCGACCCCCCCCCGACCCCCCGCCCAAACAGACTACAGACCAGAGAGATAGGAGGAGAACCACTGTAGAACCCCATCCCCCTGAGCCGCTGCAGCAGGATACCATGGTGAAGGCCGCTGAGAGGTCAAGAAGGAGCAGGATGGAGGAACAACCCCCATCCCTGGCCCACCAGAGATCATTTACTAGGGCGACCAATGCCGTTTCCGTGCTGTGGCCACGCCTGAAACCAGATTGGTAAGGATCGAGGTAGTCAGTTTCCTCCAGGAATTAAGGGAATTACTGCGCCACCACGGACTCGACAACCTTCCCTAAAAAGCGAAGGTTGGAGACTGGACGGTAGTTGTTAAGAACATCAGGGTCCAGGTTAGGCTTCTTAAGGAGGGGTCGCACCACCGCCTCCTTAAGTGCAGCGGGGAAGACCCCTTCCTTTAGCGAAGTGTTGACAACAGCCTGGATCCTGTCTCCAGTCACCTCTCTGGCTGCCGAAACTAGCCAGGAGGGACAAGGGTCCAATAAACACGTGGAGGACCCCAGCCTACCCATAATCCTGTCCACGTCATCCAGCGAAACAGGCTCAAACTCAACCCAGATGTCTCCACCAAGACTAGCCCCTGTCACCTCAATGGACTCTGTCCAGTCGGAGTCCAACCCGGTCCGAATCTGAGTGATTTTATCTTGCAGAATCTGTGCAAAATCCTCAGCACGGCCCTGCAAGGGGTCCTCCCTCACTCCCTGATTAAGGAGGGAGCGGGTCACTCTAAACAGGGCTGCTGGGTGGTTTTCTGCAGATGCAATGAGAGTGGCGAAATAGTTACGTTTCGCCACTTCCATCGCCACAAGATAAGACCTAATGTGGGTTCTTAGTTGTGTTCGGTCGGACTCGGATCGGGAGGATCTCCAACCACCCTCCAGGCGTCTTTTCCGATGCTTCATTTCCCTGAGCTCCACAGTGAACCAAGAAGCCGCCCAGGATCAGCGTCGGATCAGAGGCCGCAAAGGCGCGATTTGATCCAGGGCCCCCACCGCAGCCTGTTCCCAGGCCGCGACAAGGGCCTTGGATGAATCGTGGGCTAAGGAGGCGGGAAATGACCCAAGCTCCATCAAGAACCTTTCGGGTTCCATCAGGCGCCTGGGGCGGAACCATCTTACCGGCTCCGCACCCCTGCGACGAGGGATGGCGGTGGGAAAGTCAAGCCTAAGGAGGGAATGATCGGTCCATGACAGAAGGTCGATAGATAAAATCCCCTCCCCACGATCATTTATCCACTGTCCAGAGAGAAAAATCAGGTCGAGTGAGTGTCCACTGCCTGGAAGTGAGGGAGCTGGGGTCCCATTTCAAAAGGAGGGATTCACACCCGCCTATCTGAGGCACAGTGACCTCCCTAGGACTGAGACTTTCGTTAATAATTACCGCCACTTCTCCACCCCTCCCCTGGAGTCGCAGCTGGTGTAGTATCCGGAAACCTGGGGGACACAAATCCACAAGAGGGACACCATCCTCTGGCCCCAGCCAGGTCTCAGTGATACAAGCCAGGTCCACGGCCTCCTCGTCTATAACATCTCGAAAGAGGAGGGCCTTGTTCACCACAGACCACACTCCGTTGCCGTCTGGGGAGCAGGATGAGCTGAGGGGGCAGGAGAGCGCCACCGCTTGAACGATGGCCCTCCCTTCTCCCGACCTCTGCCTCTCCCAACTGTCACAGGGATTGGAAGACCCTCTCTCCACTGAGCCTCTTCATTTCCTCCCCCTCCCTCCCTCCCCCCACAACCATCCGACGGGCCCAATTGCTGAACCGTAGGAGCCGCCCCCGGGTCATCCCTCACCACCCACCTCCCGGGTCCCCTTAAAATTTGGTTAAAAGCATTAATTAAAAAACCCCTCAAACCAGGCTTAGAAGCATGCCACCACTCAGGGTTCCAAAACCCGTCCTTGAGGTAGGCCTTCGATAAATTCGAAGGCCATGTCTGCGCAGAGCGAGGAGGGTCACCGAAGTGTAAGCCATTTATTTGCCACCCATCTCGCCGCAAGGCGACTCTTATACATGAACGCTGGCTAAATGACACTTCAGTTGGCAACAGCCCGTTTCCACGTTGGTACAAACTATTTGGGATTTTGTCAAAGTTTGTGTTGTGGAAGGCAGCTCCTTTAGCTAGGAGCTCAATGGGCACCCATCAGAAGCGTAGAAAGAGCCCCCCTTCCCAGCCCTTTTCAAGAAAAACGTGAATAGTTGTCAAAGTGGACGAGTCTGGAAGAGAAGGGGGGAGAAGCCTTGAAAAGCCTTGGAAATGGGTAGGTTTTGAAGGTGTAGAATGAAGTTAATAACCATGCACAGTGCGCGCTCCTCCATTGCAGAGTGTGTGACAGGGACAGCTGGCTGTTTTCCCTGTGGAACCCCCCCCGCCCCCCCCGGGACCATACACAACGACAGTGACCTTTCGGCAGGGGAGCCAGAGTTGACCCTTTGACTGAATTAGTCACAAAGACGTTTTGCTATGACTTTTGTTCCTCGCCAAAGCCAATAAATATTGCGTTAAATATGAGAAGGATTGTCCGCAGCTTTCTTGTGCTCCTTCGGGAAAGTTAGCCAGACTGATTTGAAGGGGCTCATTTCTCTTGGTCACACCTTGGACACCCACACACCCACACACCCCCGACCAGGGCATGTGGAGGTGCGCTTTTAACAGAGTGCCTCCTTCCAAAGTGGAGCGCTAATTCCAGGTGTAACAGCAGCGAATTTATCAACCTTTTCAGGATCTAACAACACTTGGAAATACATCGTCACTGGGGTGATTTGATAGATTAGCTGGAGGAGCCTAGCCATTCCAAGGTGAAGTTGAAGATTGACATTTGGTGTTTAACTGAAGTTTTTAAAAGGGCCAAACAATGGCTGCCTGTTAACTTGGTCTTTGTTCTGGAGAGGAATCCCCTTAAATGCTTTCCTTACTGATATCTCTTTGGGGCGAGGACAAGTGCGATTTTTCTATTCTGTTTTTCCCCTTCCCTTTGTACTTTTCCATAAGAGCAGATGATAATTAAGCCAAATCTAGAGTCGAGAAAGGTTCCTGGGGACTTTTGTCCTTCTCAAAGGTGCCCACTTTTTTCCCCCTTTCGTTTCTCAATGCACAATCAGTGGTTTTTCCTTCTGCATGTTTTTCCCCCCACGAATTGGAATCCCGAAGGTTTATTTGTGGCAGAACAGCAGCGGATAGAAACTGTTGCCAAAGACTTCCTCTTTTTAGTAGCCTTGAACCTGTTGTCAAAGTCTCTTTGAACTTCCCTTTGCCGTGCTAAATAGTTTCTTTTGAAATTTTGATATTTTCTTCTTTGAACCCTAGTCTGGGTTCCACCCCTCGTTTCCTCTCCCTTTCGCTCTGAGATGGTTGATATTTGTTATTCAGCCCAACTTTTATTTATCTTGCAAAAAATGTTGGCGGGTTCAGATGTGATAAATAGCAGATATGTAAATCACATTGAATGGTCTTGTGTTTCTCTCTAGAGATGAGGTCTTGCAAGCTGGTCTATGCGTGCTCAGGACCCCAGGGAGTTGATCAAAGGACACATTCTCTTTCATCCCCGGTATTCTCTTCCAAACTATTCCGATACAATGTTTCCATAATGCCCTTAATGGGCTTGTGACACAGAACTTGTTACAACCTAGCTACTTTTGCCAACCTCTTTGTTCAGAGGCAGAAAGTTAAGAGGAAAAAGAAAAGGGGGAAGACTCTGCTGGTTGTTGCCAGCTTTCTGAAATCCTAAAGCATGCATCATTTTTCACTAGATCTCTTCATATCTTCAAAAGAGAAACTATGAAACCAGCTTGCCTTTTCTAGGATTAATTACACTGTTATCCAGGCATTTCTCTGCAGGTTTTTTCTTTGCAAGATAACATATTTTTCTTATCTATGGATGCATTTTTATCAATATGGGGAAGTGAGAATGAATGGTTCCTACTTCTATGTTTACTTTCCTATTTAAACATTGGGGATGTAGAAATCTGTAACCCAGTATAACGGTACAGAGTTTAAAAAATGAACACAACATACACATTACACCAAACTTAATTCCAAAATTAGTTTAAAGTAGATTAGCTAATATTAATTTTAGAAGCAGAACTTGGATGAAAGTGAAAAACTTGGTTATTTTCAGTAATTCCAAGCCACCTCTCCCCCAGATTTGTTGCAGTGCTCAAGCCTCTCCCAGTAGAGTAGAATAGGAATGTCGAGAAAGGCGTTTTGGTCCATAAATGCAAATTTGTTCTTGATATAGTGGTAAAGCAAAAGATAATTTGCAAATATGGGGCCAACATGACAAAACTCAAACACTCCTGTTTCAAGTAGTTTTAATCGTAGAAGGACGCACAACAAGCCATCATTACAGGTATATATCTACATAAGACAGAAACCGGAAATACCTCACAGGAGCCTCTGAAAGCAGCTCCTCGAGAGTCAGGGAATACATCTCAAACTAATCCTGCCAACACTGCAGACATAACCACTGTAACATCTTCCCTTTCCTTCCGTCGCGAGCTGAAGACTTGGCTCTTCCGTCAACTCAACTGATCCGTTGGGGGTACACTGTTATAATTTTAAACTGTTTTAATTGGGTCGTTGATTTTAATCTTTATTTCATTGTGATTTGTATTGGAAACTGTCATTTTGTAAGCCGCCTTGAGTCCTCAGGGAGAAAGGCGGCATATAAATTGCAATAATAAATAAATATAAATCGTAATAATAAATTAATACAACTATCACATTTTAAAACAAAATCTTATTAACCTTATAAGCATTATATATGCATTAAAACGATATAAAACACTATTATTAAAACATTATAAAACATTGTGAAACATGCAAAGTTCCGATGCAAGCAACAGTAACATCTTCCCTTCATATTAACACAACTATCACATATTAAAACATAAACCTTATTAAAACATTATAAAACATTACAAAACATTGTGAAAAATGCAAAGTTCCGATGCAAGCAACTGTAACAACTCCAGATAGTTTCAGTTCAAATGGCACCTATTCAAACACAATCGTTTCAATGGTGAATTCCACATACTGTAAAAAGCTGCAAAGATATCATCAGCTACTAGCGGCTGGCAACAAAGAGATATAGAAAATTCTAGCTCTGTGTAGCCATCTAGTGGCTGCCTGGATTTCTGCAGCCTAGATGTGATAAGTCTAAGCAAAGGTCACTGATGATTTACACAGGGCTTCTTCCAAGAATATATAAACTGATCCTAAATGTGATTAAATAAAATCTGAAAAGCAGAAAGACCTAGACTGGAGTCCTTGCAGCTTGATGTCATAGGTTCTTACAATTGGCTATTCATATTACATTTAAGAAATCAGGAAGTAGAGAAAGAGGCTGCAGAAGGGAATAAAAGAAGGTTTGAATACCCTTCCGTGTCTCATTCTCTCACTTAGATTGCCAGTCTCTTGGGCAAAGACCTTGAAACCTTGGATTTAATGCTGAGTAAAGTCAGAACCTAGGTATTCTTGATGACCCTGCAACGGAACAACCACATGTTTGGGCAACTTTGTGGTGTCTCTCAAAGAAAACCCATTAGCTCTATTTCTCTGATGGGAACTGCAACAAGCTAGTGCATTTGTTTCTGGGTTGATTTGTTGATGGAAAATGGCTGGCAGCCAGTTGTGGAAACTAATCCAAACCTGACTCCTATTAACCCTCTCTGGTGAAATTCTGCTGGAAACCAACTCACCTGCCATTTCCATTAATCTACTAATGAAGCCAATTCATTTCTAAAGGAGAAAAATGCCTTTCTTTGGCCCAAGTAATGGGAGTAAATTTGAAAGTGCCAGACTGTGTAACTCAGACAGGGGATTGCTAAAACAAGCTTGTTGATACATAGGAGGTTGAAACCAACTTTCTAGGGCAACAATCCTTTGAAAATGCCTCTGGCACACAGAGTAAAAGGAGCTGAGCTGAACCATGAAGAATGGTAGGGGCTTGCAGAAGTCCATTGTATGAAAAGGGCATGGGGGAAACATTGTCACCACCCCCCAACCCAGTTTCTGCTCATTTCACTCTGGCATCCTGTCTGGTTGCCCTCAGCTTCATTCTAATTGGGTACTCACAAAGAGTTTGGAACTTCAATAATGGAGACAGTGGAGATCCTTGTCTTGTGCCTTTCTTAATACTTACATTCTCAGTCATATCTCCATTTACTATCACTTTTGCAGCTTGTTTATATCGCCTTAATCATTCTAACAAATCTCTCCCCAAAGTCCATCTTTTTTAACTGTGCTAGCATAAATTGCCAATTCACATTGTCAAACGCTTTTTGTGTGTCTAGGAAGATCAACGCCATTTGCTTCTCTGGACGTGCTTCATAATACTCCAAGGTGTTCAAAATTATTCTCAAATTATCTTTAATTTGTCTCTTAGGTAAAAAACCATTTTGATCTGGATGTATGAATTGGTTTAAAAACCGTTTTAGTCTTTCTGCAATTATTGACGCAAATATTTTATAGTCCACATTTAACAAGGATATTGGTCTGTAGTTTTTTATTTGTTGTAAGTCTGCTTCCTCTTTCGGTATGAGGGTAATATATGCTTCCATCCATTAATTCGGTACCTTTGCCTCTAACAAAAGTTCATTAAATACTTCCAACATTGGTTTGCTCAAAGTTTCTTGCAATTCTTTATATAGTTCAGCTGGTAGACCATCTGGTCCAGGTGTCTTCCCATTTTTTGCCTCTTAATTGCTTCTGTTAGCTCCATCACAGATATACCTTCATCTAGTGCTGTTTTAACTGTTTCAGGTATTTTAGGTATCTCCATTTTTTCCAAATATTGTTTTATTTTCTCTTCTGATATTGACTCTTGCTCATATAGTTTCTTATAATAGTTTTGAATCACTTTCTTTTTCTCTTCATTTTGGTAGTGAATTTCTCCTTCATTGTCCATTAATTTGTCTCTCAATTTCTTTTTTCTCTCTTTTTTAAACTTATACACCAGCTATCTTCCTGGTTTGTTAGCATTTTCAAAAAAAAGTTTTGTTTAACACTTTTAATTTTCCGTGCTAATTCTTCTTTGTCCATTAAGCTCATTTTATGTTTCATTAAGTCCATTTGATTCTTTATTTCCTTTTTTTGTGGA
This sequence comes from Ptyas mucosa, assembly GCA_012654045.1. Lineage (NCBI taxonomy): Eukaryota > Metazoa > Chordata > Lepidosauria > Squamata > Colubridae > Ptyas > Ptyas mucosa. The sequence goes on from WNWU01012407.1 coordinate 114,435, forward strand.
TCCTTTTGCAATTCTACCTCTAATTTCTTACATTCTTCTTCTAACATTCTTTGATTTTGTTTCTTCTTTCTGTTTTGTTTTCCTCTGTATGTTATGACTAATCCTCTAATGTATGCTTTGGCTGTGTCCCATACATCTTGTAATGATGTTTCTTCTTTTCTATTCTCTTTAAAGAAAAAATCTAGTTCTCTTCCCATAAATTGAATGCATTCCTTTTCTTTTAATATTTCTTGGTTCAATGTCCATCTCAATACTCTTTTTTGTCCTTTCCATATAACTTTTATTGGGCTATGATCCGCCCAATTGTTTGTTTCAATACTTATTTCTTGTACATTAGCTTTCAGTTCTGCTGTCATCCATATCATGTCTATCCTTGACCAAGACATATGTCTGTTTGAATAAAATGTATATTTTCTTTGGGATGCATTTCTCAACAAACATCTTGAATAGCTAATTCTTCCGCCATTCTTGAGAAGCCTTTAGGAAGTGCTTTCCTTGCCTTTTTATTTACTTTCCTAGTTTTATAGTCCTTTTCTGCATCCACGATTGCATTAAAATCTCCAGGAATACAAATATTTTCATAGTCAAGTTCTGTTATTTTATTATGAAGTTTTCTATAAAAGTCCTCTTGGTTGACATTTGGTGCATATATTGCTACCAAAAGTATCAGTTTTTTATTCATCATTATTTCCACCATCAAAATTCTGCCTGCCTTGTTTCCCTTTCAGTTCCCCCTTATCTGTAAGTAAATGTTTATACCTAAAAATCTTTCCAAAATTAACTATGTTTGTGTGTATCAATGTTTCTATTGTTGATAACCATATTGGAATTTTCAAATAGCATTTATCTCTAACTTTCTCCCACACTAATAACAATGCATTTCTTACATAATGTCTATGAAAATACGTATGTATCTTACTTCTGCCATACCATAAAAATGCATGCCATCCCAATTGTAAATCGTATCCTTCCAAAGTTAGTAATCTTGTATTTCTTAATTCAATCCATTCCTTCATCCAAGTCAATGCTGCTGCCTGATGATATAATTCCCAGTTCGGCAGTCCAAAACCTCCCCTTATTCTTGCATCTTGTAACATCGTTATATTAATTCTCACCTTTTTCCCCTGCCAGATAAACTTCCTCATTATTTTGTTGAGGTGTTGAAAATAGGTCTTTTCAATTTTTATTGGAATTGTCTGGAACAAAAACAATCTCGGTAATATGTTCATTTTGATTATTGCAATCTTCCCCATGAGTGATAACTGCAAAGTTTTCCATTTTTCCAAATCTTTCTCAACTTGTCTTTTTAAGTTATAATAATTGTCCTCTTTTATCGTTGCACATCTTGAAGTTAGTTGCATTCCTAAATATCTTACTTTTTTCACAATTTGTATGTCTAATTATTCCATTAATTCTCTTTTTTGTTTTTCTGTAGTATTTTTCACCAATATTTTTGTTTTTTCTTTATTTATTTTTAAACCTGCAACCTCTCCATATTCTTCTATTTGTTCTAGTAGTTTAGGTCCTGTCTTTTGTGGTTCTTCCAGAATAAATACTAAATCATCGAAGATCGGTACACTCCTATCTAGGATGGTCGTCCTCTTCCACCGAGCACGCAGCTTCAGGAGGGACGCACATGGAGCGGTGAGGGAGGAAGGGGACACCCGCCTAGCCAGCCAGATCAGCCGAATCAACCCTGGCGATCAGTGGGGTGACAGATGTCACAGCCAGATCGCCCTCACACATTACTTTTCAGGTTTCTAATTTTTTTTTAAGAGCTGTAACTATTAGAGGACAATGCTGTAATTCCTCTCAGCCAAGGCTTCTGGTAGCCAACTGTTTATGATGTTACTTTCCCCATGTTCTTTTGCAATTATATTTGTATTTTGGTCTGTGACCGCAAATAAAAGTTATTATATTATAAAAAAAATACTAAATCATCCACAAAGGCTTGTAATTTATATTTCTCTTTTTTAATTTTCATCCCTTTTATTTCTTCATTCCATCTCATATTTCTATTTAACACTTCTAAAGTCAATACGAATAACAATGGGGATAGCGGACATCCTTGCCTTGTTCCTTTTGTTATATTAACTTTTTCTGTCATCTCTCCATTCATCATTATCTTGGCTGATTGTTTGTTATATATTGTTTTTATAGTGTTCATGAATCTCTCCCCAAAGTCCATTATTTGTAGTTGCTTTATCATAAATTGCCACTTCACAGTATCAAAAGCTTTCTGTGCATCGAGAAATATCATCGCCATTTGTTTTTCTGAGTGTGTCTCATAATACTCCAAAGTATTCAAAATTATCCTCATATTATCTCTAATTTGCCTTTTAGGTAAGAACCCATTTTGATCCATAAGAATAAATTCATTTAATAGTCTCTTTAGCCTGTTCGCCATTATTGAAGCAAAAATCTTATAATCCACATTTAACAATGAAATTGGTCTATAGTTTTTTATTAATTTCAAATCTGAATCTTCTTTAGGTATGAGTGTTACATAGGTCTCTATCCACGAGTCTGGCATTTTTGCTTTCAATAAAAGTTCATTAAGTAATTCCAGCATTACATTGCTTAACACCTCTTGAAATGTCTTATATAGCTCCACTGGTAGTCCATCCGGACCTGGTGCTTTCCCATTTTTTTTGTTTTTTAATCGCTTCTGTTAGCTCCATCATTGTTATTCTTTCTTCTAAGATCCCCTTGTATTGTTCAGATATTTTAGGTAAATCTGATTTTTCTAAAAATTTTATTATCTTCTCTTCAGATATCTTCTCTTGATAATAAAGCTTTTCATAATAATTTTGAGTTATTCTCTTCTTTTCTTCACTTCTATAGTGTATTTTCCCCTTTTCATCTTGTAAATATTTTATTACTTTCTTCTCTTTCTCTTTTTTTATTTTATATGCTAGCCATCTTCCTGGTTTGTTCTCATTTTCAAAAAAAATCTGCTTGGATGTTCTTAATTTATTTGCCAAAAATTCTTGCTCATTCAAATTTATTTCATGTTTTTTCATTTCCATTTGTTTCTTAATTTTATTACTTTGTGTATCTTTTTGTAAATCTTTCTCTAGTTTCTTGTACTCCTCTTCCAATTTCTTCTGTATTTGTCTTTTTATTTTTCTTTCCCAGGTAGGTTATTGCCAAACCCCTTATATATGCTTTCATTGTATCCCATATATTCTGAAGTGATGTATCCTCCTTTTTATTTATTTTAAAGAAAAACTCTCATTCTTTTTCCATAATCTGTTGAAATTCTTTTTCATTTAATATTGTTTGATTTAATGTCCATCTTGTCTTTTTCTTCTGTCCTTAAAAGTATATTGTTTTTCTTTCAAATGTCTCTGTCTCCAAATATCTTGAATACTTAATTCTTCAATCATTGTAAAAAAAAGATTTTGGCAGAGTTTTTCTGGGTTTCTTATTTATCTTCGTTGTTTTATAGTCCAACTCCACATCCATTACAGCATTAAAGTCACCCATTATGCATATATATTCATAGTCCAATTCTATAATTTTCCTGTGTAGCTTCTTGTAAAATTCTTCGTGTTTGTCATTTGGCGCATATAACGCTATCAAAAGTATTTGTTTAAAATTCATTTTTATTTCCACCATTACAATCCTACCTTCTTGATCCTCAAAGATTAATTTAGGCTCTAATTTTTCTTTAACATATAAAGCTACTCCCCTTTTACTTTGTTGTATCAATGAAGTAAATACGACTCCTAGTTTTGGATACTCTAATAATTTCATGTGTTTTTTTCTAATATGTACTTCTTGTAAGCATGTAATGTCCGTCTTTAGTCTATTTAATTTGCTAAAAATTCTATTCCATTTTTTCCTCTACTTTTTGAATTCTTTCTTCATTTTCCCCAATCATCTCTTTCATTTCTTTTAAATCCTGTTTCAAATCATCATGGAGAGAACTGGAAAAACAAGGGATTGTGATAGACTGGTATATGTATATGCAAATACAAGCAAGATATGAAAAAGATCTAAGATTATATGGCTTTTATTTAGAAATGACATATCTGGATAGGATACTCATGGGAACAGAGGATAAAATAATTTTAAAATTTTATAATTTTCTACTTAGTATGGAATTAGAAGAAGAACAAGTAAAGGAAACGATTGCTTGAGCAAAAAATTGTGGATACTCAATTGAGCTCGATAGATGGCAACAGTTATGGGAAAGGAACTATAAACTAACAATGTCCACTGCATACAAAGGGAATCAATATAAAATGTTTTACAGATGGCATATACTTCCCGAAAAATTGGCAAAAATGTTTAAAGACAAATCAGCTAAATGTTGGAAATGCCATCAAATACCAGGATCTTATTATCATATGTGGTGGACATGTTCAGAAGCTAGAGTCTATTGGAACAGAATTAAGATTTGGTTAGAGGAAATGACCCAACAACATATTGATTTAAAACCAGAGCTGTTCCTACTGGGTACCCTACCAGAGAAAATTAGTAAAGAAAATATATATTTGATTATTCATATAATAACTGCAGCGAGGATAGTATTTGCGCAAAGATGGAAAGTAGAGAAAATCCCGTTGGAAGGGGAAGTAATTTTAAAAAATTTAGACTGTGCAGAAATGAATAGATTAACCTTGATGATTAAAGAGAGAGAAGATATGGAATATTTTAAGATATGGGGGAAATTTTATGATTGGTTAGAATGAGAAATAAAGATTTTGATAACAAAATACGAGAATATTATATTAAATGTATTGTACTTGGGAGGAAATATTGTAATAGAGAAATGGAAATTATAAGGGAAGAAATGAAGATAGGAGGAGTAACCCAAAAGAAGTTGTTACTGAAGAAACACTGAGATGACACACAGAAGGATTGATGTATTATGTGTTTGTTTGTGTAAAACAGTTTTTAAAAATTACCAAAAAAAATCTGCCTTCCTCATCTATAAAAACTTGTTTAGCATTTATTGTTTCTTTTATATATAAGACTATTCCTCTTTTCTTTTGTAGTGATAAAGCGGTAAATAACTTCCCAATTTTAGGGGATTCCAATACTTTTTTATGTTGTTTTTTATGTGTACTTCTTGCAAACAAATTATGTCCAATTTTAGTTTGTCTATGGAAAATCCTTTTCCTTTTTATTACTGAATTCAGTCCATTTATATTGATTTACATTAATTTAAGTTCTTCTTCCATTGTTATTTGTAGATAGGTTTTGTCGTTCTAGTTGTTCTTATCTCTCTTGGTTCTTTTGCTCTTGCTCCCTCTCTTATCACTATTTCCTCCCGGTCTCTTTCATCTTCTTTTTTTTTGCATGCTCTTCTCTTCTATCCCTTCTTCTCATTGTCTTGGCTCTTCTTTGTCACTTATTCTCATTTCCTCTTGCATTCCAAAATATTGCTCATAAAGTTGTTCTGCTTTCTCTTTGGAGTCCAGTCTTTGTCACCAATATTCCCTCTGGAATTGGTGAATATTGGTGACCATCCAGGTCACCAATATTCCCTCTGGAATCAACCATCTGAAGTTTACTCCATGCTTGATTAGTTGTCTTGTTAAAAACTGGTATTCTCTCCTTATTTCTCTTACTCTTCTTGGAACCTGTTTTTAAAAAAGTTTTTTATTAATCGAATTAAAAAACAATGGACATGGTTTAATGTCTCTGGTTTTAAACATTATTGTCAAATTAAAGCTAATACATAACATACTTCTTTATCTTTGTACAAATTTACATTACTTCTTACATTTCAAGTATATAGATTAATTCCTCCTAGACAGCTACATCCATACTCAGTATAATCATATCTCACATACAAGTTTAACATACATTGACATACCCATTTCTAGACATTCACTACACCTTCATCTTAGCATTCCTCCTCCTATCCAACCATTCATAAAATTTAGTCCAGATTTTGTAGTACACTGATTCACTTTTATCCTTGAGCTCCAAGGTAAGTCTTTCCATTTCTGCACAATTGAGGATTTTGATTAGCACTTCTTCCAAGGGGGTTTCTTTGCTCTTCCATTTTTGGGCAAAGGCTATTGTTGCTGCTGTTAATATGTGTAATATTAGGTAGGTTGTATTCTTGTTATATTTGCCCTCTATAATACCTAATAAGAAAAATTCCGGTTTAACTTCTATTTTTAATGTTAAAATCTCTTCTAGCCAACACCTTATTTGATGCCAAAATTTTTGGCCTTTGGGGATTCCCATCACATATGGTAGCAGGTCCCTGGGATCACCTCACATTTTCAACACATTGAAGAATTTTTTTACTTGTTCTTGCTAACCTTGTGGGTGGGAGATGCCACCTGTAAAACATCTTATATAACTTTTCTTTGTATGATGTTGCTAAAGTAATTTTTATGTTTTTCCCCACAAGTTATGCCAATTGTCCAAATCAATATTATAGCCAAAATATTTGCTCCAAATTATCATGGTCTCCTTTACTTGCTCTTCTAACATATCTTGTTCTAATAAATAGTGGTATAGCTTCCTTATGGCCTTCTCCCCCATACTTAGTAAAATTTTATCCAGTTCTGTTGATTCTGTTTTTATGCCCCATTCCTTCTTGTCCTTCATATATTTAGATTGTATTTGGAGATATGCCCACCATTCAAGTTCAATTCCTTCCTCCTTTAAATTGTTTCTAGATTTCAGTTCTCCTCTATCGTTTAATACATCTTTATATGTGACAACCCCTCCTAACTTAATAAAATTTGGATGTGTGAGCATCTCCAATGTTGATATCCAATTAGGGACTTCCATATAATTACCTCTTTTAATCTTAATCCAAGTGTCCAAGAGCGCCCATGTGATGTAGTGCCTCTGGAAGTACTGGTGGACTTTGTACTTCTCTTCCCAGATAAAAGAATGCCATCCTATTTGCAAATCGTGGCCTTCCAGTGTCAGCAGTCTTCTATTTTTAAGATGTATCCAATCACCCACACCAAGGTTGCTGCTTGGTAATATTTTTCCCAATTTGGAAGGTCGAATCCCCCTCTTTCTTTGGCATCCTGTAGTAATTTTAGTTTGATTCTTGGTTTTTTGCCCTGCCAGATAAATTTCGATATCCTTCTATTCAAATTTATAAAGAAATTCTTTTTTAGCTGAATTGGTATACATTGGAATAGGTATAATATTTTGGGTAAAACATTCATCTTAATAGTGGCAATCCTCCCCATGAAGGAGAGTTGTAACTTTTTCCACCTTTCTAAATCGGTTTTAATTTGTTCAATTAATTTATCATAGTTGTCTCCTTTGAGTGTAATGCATCTTGAAGTCAATTGAATTCGGAACCTGTTTCAATACTACAATTTCCTTCTCCTTATATTTTAAAGGTTCATCTCTCGCTCTTTGTAAAACTTCTGCCTTCATTGCTTTTTTTGTAAATCTCACATGGACTTCTCTAGGAAGTTTATGTCTCACCGCATATCTGGTATTGACTCTGAATATCTCATCAATATTTGCCAATATTTTTTCTTTATCCTCCTCTAGGGCTCCTGTCAGTAACTCTGCCATTATTTCTGCTAGATTTTCTCCTTTTTCTTCCTCCATGTTCTGAAATCGCAGATAATAGTCTGCTCAGTCCATTTCCAATGAAATTATTATTCTCTCTTTATTTTTATCTGCCAATGTAAGTCTATCATCAACTTCATTCACTTTCTTCTATACGTGTTCAGCTTTTTCTTCTACTTCCTGTATATGTTGTTCATTATTTACCATCATTTGTTGAACTTTCTCTAGTTGATCTTCTACTTTCTTTAATCTATCATCTACTTTCCCTATTTTTTCTTTAACTTCTTTGAAGTAATCATGCAGCACTTGAATCATTTCTTTCAGTTCTGACTGTATTACATTCGCTTTCTCTCGTTGAACTATAGCAACCAAGGTCTTCTGACCCATAGGACTCAAGGCTGCTGAAGAGGTCACTGACAATGGTGCTGATGCTGTTTTCTTCATCTTGAATCTTTTCAAATCTTTTTAATATTTGTAATCCACAACAAAAGGGAAAATAATAATAATAATAATAATAATAATAATAATAATAATAATAATAATAATAATTTTTTAAAAAGTTTTTTTCCTCCAATTGTAATCCAAAAAAGACAGAGAATAGGCAAAAAACCAAAAACCAAAAAAACCAAAAGAAAAGGCACAAATCACTTATATTGCAAAAATCCAAAAATTCAGATCTCTTAACCCCCCTTCTTCTACTTGTTGTTTATTGTTTGTTGTTTTCTTCAGGTTCTTCAGACCCTAATCCTTTAATATCCAGCCACAAGGAATAATAAATTGTAATCCACTTAGGCCACCAAAACCCAATTGTTTTTTATTGCCTTAAGAGAAAAAAAAGGGGAAAAATTTACAGAGTTCACAGAGCCAGAGAAAAGGAAAAAAAGAGAGACTTTTTGCTATCTATATTCCCTTTGAGTTTCAAGAGCTAAGCTATTTGATAGTAGGTTTCAATCTTACACTCTCTATCTCGATGTTAGGTTCCAGTCAGACCAACTTGTACCACCAAGGTTATTTCTAATAGTCACTTATCTTTATTTGCACAATTTCTCAAGGCTGTCTCTGCAGCTGCAGCTGTAACTCCCAATCTCCACTTCCAACTTCTGCCAGTAGATGGCACTCTGGCTCTGCTACTCTCTCCTCCTAGTCTTCTATTTCAAACAGTATATCCGGTTCAGTCTTTAGGCAAATTAAAATAAAATAACATAAAATAGAAACAAAAGGCAATTCAGCTTCTCCAAATATTAGGTATTTTCACTCTTTCCTAAAAGGTCCTCCAGCCTCACTTCCTGTTTTAAGATTGGCTCAAAAATGCTCTTCTTGCCACTGCACAGGGGTGTGTGTGGGGAAAAACAAATCCACCTCCTCCTTGGAGTCCCACTTCCACCAGCTACTTCCCAGGGGGACTCTTAACTCTGCTTCTAATAAAGTTATAAATTGGAAATCTCTCACCCAGATCAATCACACTGACAGTCTCTCACTTCAATGCTTCTCTTCTGTGGCTGCCCCAGCTTCAGTTCAGTACAGTGTCCTTCGTTTCCATTCTGTTGGGTTTGCGAGCCTTCTCTGGATCGATCAGGGAGTTTGCGGGCTCCCTGAGATCAGCAGAACGTGCTCTCTTCTTCCTCACTCCTTCGAGGTGATTCTGGTCTGATTGGACCATCCCAGCAGCAGGATTCAGCACTATCCCCCAGGAGCTCCCAAGGGGCGCGTCATCTCGGCATGACACTAGCCACTTATTGTTTATATTGATGTTGGAATTACTAAATAGAAATGTTAGACAATATACAGAGATAAAAGGCATGGAGATTAAAAGGGAACAATATAAACTACAGGCATTTGCTACTAGATCAGGTGATCCGGTCCAAACCGGGAGCATTTCACCCCTGCCCCAAAGGGGTTGGTGCTTCAAATCAAACAAGACAAACATTTTGTGACCTTGGTACAATTGGGCTATGCATGTAAAATCAATGGTGAATCAATGCCCAAAAGGCAGTCACATCCAAGGAATGGTACCTCTATTTTGCTCAGCAACTCTTACCCCTCATCTTTCAGTTGCATGGCTGTAGTTTTAAGTATGTAGTTACAGCTCAAAAGGCTTTAGTCTTAGAATAACAGAGTTGGAAGGGACCTTGGAGGTCTTCTAGTCCAACCCCCTGCTTAGGCAGGAAACCCTACACCACTTCAGACAAATGGTTATCCAACATCTTCTTAAAAACTTCCAGTGTTGGAGCATTTACAACTTCTGGAGGCAAGTTGTTCCACTGATTAATTTTTCTAACTGTCAGGAAATTTCTCCTTAGTTCTAAGTTGCTTCTCTCCTTGATTAGCTTCCACCCATTGCTTCTTGTTCTACACTCAGGTGCTTTGGAGAATAGCTTGACTCCCTCTTCTTTCTGGCAGCCCCTGAGATATTGAAACACTGCTATCATGTCACCCCTAGTCCTTCTTTTCATTAAACTAGAAATACCCAGCTCCTGCAGCCGTTCTTTATATGTTTCAGCCTCCAGTCCCCTAATAGCAATAGCACTTAGACTTATATACCGCTTCACAGTGCTTTACAGCCCTCTCTAAGCAGTTTACAGAGTCAGCATATTGCCCCCAACAATCTGGGTCATCATTTTACCGACCTTGGAATGATGGAAGGCTGAGTCAACCTTGAGCCGGTGAGACCAGAACTGCCAAACAGCTGGCAGCTGGTAATCAGCAGAATTAGTCATATTTATTTATTTATTTATTTATTTATTTATTTATTTATTCAATTTATATGCCACCTTTCTCCGGAGACTCAAGGCGGCTTACAATGCATTTAAAAAAACCATTATCAAAAACATTTAAAAATTAAAACATTAAAACCCATTCACACCATTCATGGCCGGATCTCACAAGATCACAACAGCGAGATCAACGGCCCCAGGCCTGCCGGAAAAGTCAGGTCTTCACCACTTTTTGGAAGGCCA